>CM042665.1:39910990-39985053 GCA_023638005.1 Forsythia suspensa
GAAAATAAGTAGATGTCTCGATATGGCGGATAGTTGCACGAATAGGCCACGGTCCTCCACTTCGAGTAATGCGCAGTATGCCAAAGCAGCGGTCGACTCAATCCGAGAACCGACTATCCAATCCTCTCGAACAAGAAGAATCCCATCAAGAATAGCTCAAGCTCGGCCTCCAAGATAGAAGCGGTCACCATAGAAAGAGAAGAATGCTCTAATACACTGACGTGTGGAATCTCTAATAATCCCTCCTCCACTAGCGAAACCATCTTTGACGCATCTATCAGTGTTAATCTTGTAGGATCCCACTAGTGGAGTGCGCGCGAAGACCAAAATAGGAGGAGAAGAAGATGGAGGCAGAAGAGAGACACCAAATAATGGGACGATATCCATATCTCCGCGCCAATGAATGAATTGGAATAATCGGCCTGTGTGAAGAAGAGAGATAGTACGATAAACCCTCCAGATCCGTCTCGGCTCCATAGTAATATCTCGGTACCGCATCATTCCTCATGATCCATATATACCAAAGAATCAAAAGAGGAACGATCGTGCGAATATGGCCCCGACGGACAAACCGCGCCTAAAAGCGCCAAGCTCGAAACCGATCATCGAAAACCTCCATAGGTCGGAGGATAATATGAAAGATATCAGAGAAGTGGCCCCACACACAGCTGCAATCACGGTGTCAATGAATAAATGATGAATAGCCTCCGTGGGTGAACAACACTGACACCTCAAAGCCATATGACTCCCAATCCGTCTCTGAATCGCCACATCAACTGGGATAAGTCCCTGCCACGACCTCTAGCGAGAAAAAAGGAGACAGTCGTCGGGATGAGAAAACTCCAAATCATACTACAGACAACTTGAATAGTATTCTCTATACGAACTAACTGCCAAGCAGGCTTGGTAGCAAATCTACCATCTGATAGGAAGAAACTCTGACCACCAACAGGCATTATCCCGATTAGGAAGCAAGACAATAGAAGTAGCTGAAAACCCTCTAGGAAAGTGGCCCCCCTCAAAAAAGTCCAAAACTGCCTGAAACACATCATCTGCAACAATATCCCAACACTCCTGGAAAAAGTGAGAAGAAAAGCCATTTGGCCCTGCAACACTAGCTGGATCAATGCTGAATATCGCCTCTCGAACCTCAGCCAAAGTAGGTATCCGATTAAGCTGCAAATTGTCCTCATCGGACACCAATCGAGGTATAACATCAGGTTGAATAGGATCGATAGGCTGAGGAGGGGCCGATAGGAGCTCCTGAAAGAAGGAAACTGCTGAAGGCTGAATAGTATCAGGAGAATCAAACACCTCTCCTGAAGAGGAAGTAATAGACCTAATCATGGCTCTGATCCGGCCCTGGACCATAAAGTGAAAATATCGGTGTTGTGGTCACCCCACAAACCCAACGTGCCGCTTTTGTTTCCAAAAGCTCTTCAATGGATAACGACGGTTCAAGACCACCTTTGAGCTCGATGTAAAAGTATCACGGTGAGCCAGAGTCGGATCACTATCATAGTCAAACTCTGTCTCATCAACACTGCGCTCTGTATCCCTGACCCGCTGAAAGATATCTCTAAAAACCTAACGATTCCACCAATGGAGGCCCTGTTTGAGCCGAAAAATCTTCTCCTAAAGTGCAGCCATTCCGTAAGATGAGTAGAAAATGACCTCTTTGGGAGACAAAGCCCAAAAAATCATGATGTCTAAACCTAACGTTGAGGAATCGAAAAGGACGAGGTCCAAAGTCGTCATCAAAAGACCACTGAATCAATAGCGGTGAGTGATCTGAAGTACTTCGATTCAAATGACGAATCGAAAACCTTGAACAAAAAGAGGCAACCAAACAGTTAATCAAAACTCTATCTAAACGCTTCCACACCCTCCCATTAGTCCACGTGTCTTGACTACCAGAATAACCTGCATCTTTCAAACCACAATCCATCATCATATCTGCAAAGTCTGAGGCACCTCGATCACGAGTATTCCTACCAGTTCGCAGTTTAGGGTTTAGGGTTTTTTTTAATAACATACCATCACAGTCTCAGCGTGGTTGTCAGACCTCCACCAGGAGAGGATGTGGGGGTTAAGGAAGCCCCAACCATAAATAAAAATAACTCAAAGAAATACACGGGAGGGGGACATAAAGCGACCTCCAATCAAAAGAGTAAAGGAAATAGAAGAAAATAATAAATGGTGAGGTACTACCTCCTAACAAAAGTCCTAAAAAAGACCTATAAGCCTCTAACTAATGACTTCATGATCTATCAACTGGACTAAAGTCATGCGTGGTGTCGTGGTAGATCCCGTAAGTCAGACTGAGTAGCAACGACGATCCATGACCTCTCAGAAGTAAGTGAATCAACAACTTTGGTTGCCCTCGCAGTAAATGTGAGTAACTGTATCTCGGTCGAAGGCAAGTAGATGTTTGATATGGCGGAGAGTAGCCTGAATAGTCAACGGTCCTCCACCTCGAGTAATGCAGTATATGGCCAAAGTAGAGTCTGACTCAATCCATAGAACTGACAGTCAAATCCTCTCGAGCAAGAAGAATCCCATCAAGAATAGCTCAAGCTCACCTCCAAGATAGAGCAACCACCATAAAAAGAGAAGAATGCTCGAATACACTGACGTGTCGAATCTCTAATAATCCCCCCTCCACTAGCGAAACCATCTTTGACGCACCTATCAATGTTAATCTTGTAGGATCCCACTGGTGGAGTACGCTAGAAACCAAAACAAGAGGGAAGGGGGTGGAGCAGTAAGAGACACACACCAAATAATGGGGCGATGTCCAGATCTCCTCGCCAATGAATAAATCAGAATGAATGGCATGTGTGAAGAAAAGAGATAGTAAGATAAACTCTCCAGATGATCTGTCGCAGCTCCATAGTAATATCCTGATACTTCGCATCATTCCTCACAGTAGATATATACCAAAGAATCAAAAGAGGAACGATCGTGCGAATATGGCCCTGACGGACAAACTGCCCTGAAAACCACCAAGCCTGAAATCGATACTGAAAACCCTCCATAGGTCGGGGGATAATATGAAAAATATCAGAAAAGTGGTCCCACACCTGAACTGCGATAGGGCTGTCAATGAATAAATGTTGAATAGTCTCTGTGGCCAACCAACACTGACACCTCGAAGCTAGATGAACCCCAATCCATCTCTGAATTACCATATCAACTGGGATGAAGCTCTGCCAAAGCCTCCAGCAAAAAAAGGAAACAATCGTCGAGATGAGAGAACTCCAAATCATACTATAGACAGCCTGAATAGTACTCTCCATGTAAACTAAGCGCCAAGCGAGTTGGTAGCAAATCTAACATCCAAGTATCATCCACGAACTGATCGGGCGCATCGCCAGTAATAGGTATGCTCCATATCTACTCGCCTATAGCTTTGTAGAACCGGTGAATAAGTCATCAATGTTCCATCCAAGATCATCAAATAAGTCATACACCTGGACGGAAGAATAAGGCAATCGAGGAAACTGGGTCACCAACGTGGAGACTCCCATCCACCATCATGCCAAAAGAAACGTGCTGCGACCCAACTTCCATGCGATGTGGGACTCGCCTATGGGCAATGTGCTTGACCTCCTCCAAACAAATTAAGTAGAATAATAAACAGAGAGTGGCGAAGTGGATGAGTACCCTGACAATACTTACCCAATAAAAATTGGGCCCACAGTGATCGCTGAGATCGAAAAAGCCACTAGAGCTTTAGAGAGAATGTGTCAACAAGGTCCTGCAATCTCCTAAAGCCCAGTCCTCCCTCCTCAAGTGGGAAGACAAAGATCCTTCCAATTCCTCCAATGAAGTTGATGTGTATGATCTCTCGAGTCCCAAAGAAATCTAGCAAAATGTCCTCTAATTTCTTCAAAACAACCTTAGGAGGCTTTATAATCTGAAGAAGGTAGAGTGGAAGAGATGAAAGAACAGAACGAATCAGAGTAATCCGTCCTCCAGACTAGAGAAGTCTCGAGGCCCAACCGGAAATCCGACTCCAGACTTTTCAATTAGGTCATCATATAAGAAGATGTTACGAGCCCTTTGAAAAAGAACTCCAAGATAAGTGAAAGGTCTGCTGCGATGACGAAAGCCTATCGATGCTCGGTGCTGTGTAGGTGACTAATAGAAGTGCGCCTGGGAAGAATGATCCCACTCTTATCTCTGTTCACCAACTAGCCAGAAGCTCTCTCATAATGCTCTATACAGCATAAAACTCGTCGAATAGACTGCTTCTGACCGTTGGTGAAGATAATCATATCATCTCTAAAACATAGATAAGAGATAAGAGCATCTCCTCCATGTCGGTATGCCATCGAAGGAATCTGCCAATACTACTGAGTAAGAAGGCAGAAAAAATAGTCTGCTGCTATAATAAACAGCGATGGAGAGATGGGATCACCCTGTCTGAGCCCCCGAGGAAAGAAACCACATGGTGCGCCATTAAGTAAGACCGAAAAATGACACTCTGAAATACATCTCCGTATCCGATCAATCCATAAAGCATCTAACCCAAAGCCTCCAATATGGAGATCGGGAATCCCCAATCTATGCGATCATAGGCCTTAGCCATATCTAACTTGAGGATAACATTTCTCCCTCACACCTTCATATCAAGCGTATGAAGTAACTCCTATGCAATGAGGACATTATCCCCAATGAGACGTCCCACGAAATGAATCGCGCTCGAGGAGCCGAGATAATCTGAGATAGAAAGGTACTCAGGTGCGAATTCAACAGCTTCATAACCAACTTATTAAATACCGTACTTAAGCTGATATAGGACAGAACTCTGACCACCTGCAGGCATTATCCCGCTTAGGAAACAAGACAATAGAAGTAGCTGAGAACCTTCTAGGAAAGTGACCCCCTAAAAAAAATCCAAAACTGCCTGAAACACATCATCTGCAACAATATCCCAACACTCCTGTAAAAAGTGAGAAGAAAAGCCATCTAGCCCTACAACACTATCAGGATCAATGCTGAAAATCGCATCTCGAACCTCAGCCAAAGTAGGTATTCGATTAAGCTACAGATTGTCCTCATCGAATACCAATCGAGGTATAACATCAGGTCGAATAGGATCAATAGGCTGAGAAGGAGCCGATAGGAGCTCTTGAAAGAAGGAAACTGCAGAAGAGTGAATAGTATCAGGAGAATCTAACACCTCTCCTGAAGAGAAAGTAATAGACCTAATCCTGGCTCTGATTTGGCGCCCCTGGACCATAGAGTGAAAATATTGGGTGTTGTGGTCACCCTCGCAAACCCAACGTGCCCCCGCTTTTTGTTTCCAAAAAGCCTCCTCCAAGGATAAGGTGCGGTTCAAGACCTCCTGAGCCTGATGTAAGTATCATGGTGAGCTGGAGTCGGATCACTGTTATAATCTAACTCTGCCTCATCAACACTGCACTCTGCATCTCTGACCTGCTGAAAGATATCCCCAAAAATCGGATGATTCCACCAATGGAGGCCCTGTTTGAGCCAAAAAATCTTCTCCCAAAGAGCAGCCATTCCTGTAAGATGGGTAGAAAATGACCACTTTTGGGATACAAAGCTTAAGAAATCATGATGTCTAGACCATACGTTGAGGAATCGAAAAGGACGAGGCCCCAAGTCATCATCAAAAGATTTGAATCGATGAGGTGAGTGATCTCAAGTACTTCAGTTCAAGTGGCGAACCAAAAATTGTGAACAAAAAGAGATAACCAAGGAGTTAATCAAAACTCTATCTAAACGCTTCCACACCCTTCCATTAGTCCACGTGTACTGACTGCCAGAATAACCTGTATCCGTCAAACTACAATCCATTATTATATCTACAAAGTCTAGGGTACCTCGATCACGAGTATTCCTACCAGTTCGCTCACCATTGTGAGCAATCACATTAAAGTCTCCCCCAACCAGCAACGACCCATCCATAAAAATAGAAATCTGGTGAAGACCCGTCCATAAATCTCACGCCCACCCATGAGCAAGAAGCATAAACTGGGTAATATACATCGACACGGCTAATCTAGGATCCTCAACTTTAATATGAAGGAATTGGAGATGGTCAACACATGAAGTAACGGTAGTCCCCAAATTCCAGAAGCACCAAATCTTACCCGACTCATTCTCTAAGCCCACATCAAATGAGAGAAACCGTCGGATAAAGTCAAAGTTTTTCTTTAGAACAAACGGCTCCAACACCACCAAAAAGTATACCTGATCAAGCTGAACCAATTTCTTAAGACGTCTACGAGGGGCAGAACTACCCACACCTCTCACATTCCATATGATAACACACATTAAAGGGACTGGCTACGAGACGAAGCACCTGTCTAACTGCGAGTCACCCGTTTGCTAGGGCGAGAGATATCAGTACCTTTTGACGACTTTTTTTTTCTGAACTGTAGTGAACCCATCTACCTCCAGTCGTTCTCCCAAACCAGTCAAGTCATCAGTCGAATTCCTATGAAAATACCCCTACTGATGACCTCCCAGTTGAATAGAACTGGCAGTATCCGAAGGTAGAGAAGCCTCAACTTTCTCATGACAACTAGGATCAGGACTAATATGTGGAACAGGATCAAAAACTGGCTGTACTGGCTCTAATAGCATAGGGTACTCACGAAGAAGTGACAACATATGATCTAGCAGTGGATCAAAAGCAACATCAAGAGAAAATGGCGGCTCAAGCCACTACAAAGATCAATCGGAGGACTAGGCTCGGGAGTAGGCCCCACAAGCACCACATGAGGTGGTATAGTAATGAGTGGTGGAATATAAGAAGAGCTAGCAAGTGGGACCCACTGCCTCTGTGTCTCCACAAAGAACCTCCTTACCCTTTTCCTTCCTTGTGACCAAAGGCACCTCAACAACGGTGGCTTAGGAGTCGGATCAACTATAGGTTTAGGAACCACAACAAGAATAGGCTTAGTAGTGGGGCAACAACTAGCTTAGCGGTAGGAACAACTCTATCAACATCCATCCGAGGCATCCCAGCTCTACACTTCTCAACAAGATATCCCCTATGTCGACATTTCACACAAAGTGAGGCATCGCTCATAAACAATAGGGTCGCCAAAAACTACGATTCACCCTATTCAATCCAAACCCTATCGTGGAGCTTATACTCCAAATTCACCTCCACACAAACCCTAGCTTCGCTAGGCCTCAACAAATCCGCAGTCGCCTAATCAATACTCAAAAGAACCCCAACAAGTTTAGATAATGCAAATAAAAACTCCTTAGCACGTAAATGTACATGCAGTAAGGGAAATGAAATCCAAACAGGGGTAATGGGGGTCTCAGCATCAAGATGGAAATCACAAGTCTATTTAAGCACAAGCATAGGACAACCCATAATAAACCATAAAGGTTTCAAAAATAAGCGACTATAGTCATCCTCATGCGTCAAATGTATAAGAATATGCTTATAATCAATAAGACCAAGCTTAAAATCACCAGTAAACCCAAACTTCTTAAAAGAATTGCGTACCTCCACCATGCGGGGCTTACAGTGAGAAAATTTGCCTACAAGTGTGAACTTGAAAGGCTCGGCAAGAAAAGCTTCCTCGTCAGCAGTAATAACCAAAGCTGGTTCTCCACGATGTAAGAATGGCTCCTTAGCCACAAACTGGTGAAGTCTGGAGGACGGAGGCAAAAGACTTACGCAAACTCTATTCAGATGAAGAAATAGCCTGTATGTCATCGATCGTTGCAAAGATAAGTCTTTCTCGCCATCGCTCAAGGCATACTGAGCTTCTTGTGGAACTACATGAGGGCCCGGAGCCAAAGGAGCTGTAGAATTTGGAAAACGGAGGGGGCCAGAAAAGAACAACCGGAGGAGGATATGATTGGCCCTCTTGGCGCATCGCAGCACGTGCATTGGGCGGGCTATGTCTGCAGACTACGCGCTGTGGACCGCAAGGGTGCATCTTGCGTTTCCTCTGGAATTGGGTCAAGCACCACCCGAGGCTTCAAACTAGGGTCCAAAAAAAGGCCAACAGAACTGGGCACGCCCAGATTGGCCTGCTGGGCTGACACGTCTGTTGAGGCCAGATGGGCTGGCATTGTGGATTGTGAATCATCGGCATGAGTCAGGACTTGTGCCACCCCTGGCGCAAGCAGATAGGAGGAGATAATCGTGGCAGAATTGGGCGTGCCTGAAATTGGAGGAGAGATGGACGTGGCCAAAGGGCCTGAAGGGGCTAGCATAGCCCTGCGCGACGGGTCTGATTGTAGAACAGCAGGGGCCAAGTTTTGGGATGTAATTGACGATCCAATTAGCACCTCTTGGGTGGCGCATCCATTGGGGACTAACCGGTGGGCAAGTCGCCGTTGTTGGGAACCGTGGCTTCACTAAGGACAAAACCTAGGGTTACCACGATTTGGAGGCTGGTTTACGCGTGGGGCCTGATGTTGGAGGCGTGAGGCCAGTTTTTTAGGTTGGTGATGGCCGACGAGAGGTGGCTGACCGTGGTGGGGGCTAAGTCTGGCGGTTTGGTTGGTTGGTTTGGCACATTGGGATACGCGCTGGTTGAAGGGTCCATGAATCGCCTAAGGCGATTTTTTTCTCCCAAAATCGCCTAAGGCTAGAGAGAAAAAGTGCGGCGAGAATGGTTTAGGGTTTAGGGTTTAGGGTTTAGGTTTAGGTTTAGGTTTAGGTTTAGGTTTAGGGTTTTTTTTTTAAACAAAGCACCAAAGACACATTTCAAAGATGGTTTCGAGGCCTCTACCAGGACAGGCTGGTGGGGGTTTGGAGGGGGACATGAAAATGATCTCCAAGCATATAACGAATGAAAAAATTGCCTCATAATGCAGTAAATAAAGAGGTACTACCTCTGGTACATAAGTCGAAAAGCAAAAGTAAAAGTAAATAAAAAAACAAAGTACCAAAAATCTAAAGACCTCTAACTGATGGGAGGGCATATCTGTCAGTCTGAATTAGTCCGTACGAACGACGAGGAAAGTCTGATGATCCATACTCCTGATAATATCATCGATCCCAGCCGTCGGAAGCTAAAGAGTCGACAACCTTGTTTTCCTTTCGAAAAATGTGGAAAAGCGTGTCTCGATCTAATGATAGAAGATGTCGGATGCATTTGTGTATTGGATCGAATCGCCCACGGACCCCCACCACGTGAAATGCAATGAATGGCCAGTGTAGAGTCAGTCACAATCCATAAGTCCACAAGACCCATCCATCGAGCAAGCTCAATGCCCTGTAAAATGGCCCTCAACTCTGCCTCCAAAATAAATATGTCTCCGTAGCCAGCAGAGAAGGCCATGATACAACGCCTAGTGTGATCTCTGATAACACCCCTCACCACTCGTAAATCCATCCCTGATGCATCCATCAGTATTGATCTTGGCAGATCCAGCCGACGGGGCACGCCAATAAACTAAAGTAGGGGAACTGGAGGTAGGAGAAGTAAGAGTAATACCAAAATGTAGGGCAAGGTCAAGGTCCCCACACCAATGCACAAATTGAAAAAGTCTACCTGTCTGTAGTAAAGAAATAGTGTGATGGACCCCGCCGGATGATACGATTGGGCTCCATGCCAATCCTACGACGAAGCCAGATCATTCCTAGCATCCAAATGAACCAAAGGACCAAAGCAAAGGAATGAGAGTGCGAATATGGCCACTCCTCGACAAACATCCCCGGAATCTCAATTCTGAAATCTATGTTGGAGCATCTCCCAACCCTAAGGGAATGCCAAAAATAGCCGAGAAGTCTTTGCCAAACACGGTGAGCCACTGGGCTATCAATAAAGACATGCTTGGATGGTCTCAATCTCTCGAACAACACTGATACCTTATGCCATGTGGTCTCAGATTCTCCTCTAAATAATCACATCCACTGGCACTAAACCCCGCACACAATTGCCAACAAAAGAAAGAGATAGTCTGCAGGATGATCAGGCTCCAAATCATGCGTTAATAGGCCTGAAGAGTACTCCCAGTGCGAACAAGCTGCCACGCAGACTTGGTAGAAAACCTACCATCTGGGGTGTCCTTCCATATAGGTCTATCAAGAACATCAGGACAAAGCCGTAGACTCCCAACCTGAACTGCCATATCATGTGGAAGGACCATCAAGAGTCTGTCGATATCCCATCCAGCATCATCAAAGAACTCAACTACCTGGATGGAAGTATGCTCCCTATAAGGAATCATCTGAGCCAAAGTCATGTCACCCATCCAATAGTCGTGCCAAAAGAATATACGCCCTTGGCCCAACTGCCACACGATGTGGGGCTCCACTTTGAGTCCCACCCCCTTTAGCCTCCTCCAAACCGCGGAAGTAGAATGTGGTATGGGGGCCAGAAGAGGATAGGTGCCCCTGCAATACTTGCCCAATAAAAACTGAGCCCAGAGCGACTGCTGTGATCTCAATAACCACCAGAGCTTCAAAGAGAAAGCCTGGACCACATCCTCTAATCTCCTAAAGCCCCAACCACCCTCATCAGTAGGAAGGCAAATATCCTTCTATCTCCTCCAATATATACGGTGAGCCCGATCCTTAGTATCCCAGAGGAATCTAGCAAATGTACTCTCTAACTTCTTTAGCACTGTCTAGGGAGGCTGCATAATCTGAAGAAGATAGAGAGGTAGGAAAGAGAGGATAGACCTCAATAGAAGCCTAAAGGCCCATCTAGAGATCCTGCTCTTGACTTCTTCAATAAAGATCCTGCTCTTGACTTCTGAAACAGATCATCATACAAGAAGGTCTTTCGGGCCCCCTTAAACAATGGTATGCCCAAGTATGTGAAAGGCTGCTGCTGATGTCAAAAGCCAGTAATGTACTCAAGTATCTGAATCCTAGAAGGAAGTGCCCTCTTAGGCAGGATAAAACCACCTTGTCCCTATTCACCAACTGGCCAGAGACCCTCTCATAGTGCTTCAAACACTGAAGTAATCTCTGTACTGACTTTCTCTGGCCATTGGCAAATATGATCATATCATCAGCAAAACAAAGATGTGAGACAAGAGTGTCACCTCTGTGAATATATGCCATCGATGTATACTGCTTGAAAGCTTGAGTGAGACCCCGGGAGAAGTAATCTGCTGCAATGATAAATAGCGAAGGAGATATGGGATCCCCTGTCTAAGCTCGCGAGAGGAAGGAAATGAACCACAAGGCCTGCCATTCACCAAGACTGAAAAATGGCACTCAGAAATACAACGCCTGATCTTATCCCTCCACATCCAATCGAAGCCAAATCTCTCCATCACAGTCATCAAGAAGTCCCAGTTTAACCTGTCATATGCCTTAGCCATATCTAACTTAAGGATGACATTGCCCCTACGGGCCTGGGTATCCAATGTATGGAGCATCTCTTGTGCCAACAAGACGTTATCACCAATCAGCCTCCCCTGAACAAAGCCACTCTGCTGTGTAGAGATGATACTAGGGAAAATAGAACTCAAGCGAGAGTTCAGGAGCTTGGTGACAATCTTGTTGAACACCGTTCACAGACTAATAGGCTGAAACTCTGTCCATTGACAAGCGTTGTCTCGATTGGGAAGCAAGACTATAGAAGTAGCAGAGAATCTCCTAGGCAGATGCCCACCATAAAAAAAGTCCAAAACTGTACGAAAAACGTCATCCTGGACAATCTCCCAACACTGCTGAAAAAAATAAGAGGTGAACCCATCTGGTTCCGCCACACTATCTGCATCAATACTGAACACTGCCTCTCTAACCTCAGCCAATGACGGAGGTCGGTTCAGCTCCTGATTATCCTCCTCAAGAACTAAAGAGGGATACTATCGGGTAAAATGGGGCCATTACCGTCAGGGAGCAAAAAAGAGGTCCTAAAAAAAGCAATTTGAACCCTGAATCTCTTCGTGTGTAGACAAAGTCTCTCCCGTCTAAGATCTAATAGAATGTATACGGGCCCACACATGGCGCCCCTATACCACTCGAATAAAATACCTCGTGTTGTGCTCTCCTTGCACATCAAACAAACCCTAACCTTCTGTTTCCAGAAGCCCTCCTCAATAGTCAAAGCATGGTTCAAGAGGGGCTGAACTCGATGTAAGTGCTCTCACGCCAGCAGTGATGGATCCAAATCATATTCCATCTCGCCTCATCCACCCCCGCCTCAAAGATCTCTAACTCTCTCAAATATGTCCCCAAACACGTGTCTACTCCACCAACGAAGTCTCGCTTCATCCTAAAGTACTTCTCCCAAAGAGCAGCCATCCCCGTAAACTGAGTCGGGTATGACCACATTTGAGAGACAAAGGATAAGAAGTCACGATAACGGGACCAAACATTGAGGAACTGAAAGGGCCTGGGCCCACCCTCATCCTCGACCCTCACCCAACTCAAAACAAAGGCGAATGATCGACATAGCCCGATTGAGATGCCTCACTCGAGCTGTCCGAAAGAAAGATGCAGCCTCATGACTCATCAAAACCCTGTCAAGTCTCTTCCACACCCTCCTATCATGCCAAGTATAAGGACTACCAGAGAATCCAGCATCGGTCAATCCACACTCCATCATCATGTCACAAAAATCAATCTTTCCCCTATCACGAGTACTGACCGTATTGGGGCCTACTGCTGAGGCTGATCAACAACAATATCATTACCTTTGACTTTTCTGGCCCTGTCAATAATCTCGAAGAATTGGTGCTAGTAATAGCCTGAATAGGTGGCGGAGGCAAACTAGTACTAGGAGGAGGCTGGCCCGATGGAGCAACTGAGGAAGAAGGAGCAAAAGGTGGGCCACCCTCCCGGCACTAATCAAGAGAGTGACCCATATGTCGACACTTAGAATAAAATAATGGTGGTTTCTCATACACCACAGTCTGCCAAAAACTCCGACCATCACCCCTATCAATCCAAATCCGCTCAGGTAACTTATGCTCTAAGTTAACCTCCACACAGACCCTAGCCTCACTAGGTCTTATCAAATCTGCAGTAGCCTCATCAATACGCAGGTATACCCACAATCTTAGCCAAAGCAAAAATCACACCCTTGGATCGCATATGCACGCCTAATAAAGGAAAGGACAACCAAACATGAGCAATAGGGATTTCACAATCGGGTCCAGAGTCACATGTCCATTTAAGGACCCGCATAGGGCATCCATCAATATAATATAAAGAACACAAAAACAATCTACTATAATCATTTTCATGCGTCAAGTCAATCAATACATGCTTGCTATCTATCAAGCCAAGCCTATAATCACCACAGAATCCAAATTTCATAAAACAACAAGACACTTTGCCATAGTAGGCTTTCGATGTGAGAATTTGCCAACAAGTGTAAACTTGAATGGCTCAAAAAGCGCTACCTCCTCTTAAACAAGTCAAAATAAATGACGGCTCACCTCGATGTAGCCTGTGGCCTATACGTAATAGAATGAATAATCGAAGCTCGTGGAGCAAAGCGGCTAAAAATAGCGAAAAAGATTTCATTTCATTCCGCTCTACTTGTGAAAGTATAGGACGACCGTAAACAATCAAGCATACGTCTGCTACACCTTGATTAAGCATGATCGGTTCTCGTGAGGAAAAATTGATCTTTGGGCCGGGCATGAATTAACCGGCCAAAAGTTGTTTTTTGTTGCGGGCGCAGTAGGGCCCATGCGGCGCGCCCTAGCGGGCCCTTTCCATGCGGGGCCCCGAAACCAACCTTGTCGAATTGGATGATTTTTTTTACGAAGGTGCCGAATTTCATGCCGATTTCGGGTATGTGGCGCATTTTCAATTTGGAGGTCGACAGATCGGAGATATGGGTTGTTTTCTCGAGATCTTGTTCGATTCGGAAATTGAGTCCCACGGGTGCGTCTGAAGTCCGATTAGTGGGTCAGGCGCATGTAGGTTTGCGGGGCCCACAAGTTTGCGAATTGAAATATGCTGTACATTTTCCAAGGCAATGATTCTGGCCAAATTGGACGATGGAGACACCATCCGGGGTTTTCGAGGCTTTCGAGATCACTAGTGATGGTACCATGTCCAAATTCTGATCATAAGATGTCGAATTGAGTGTATTGGGATGCGTGCGTCATGATTCCCAATGCAAAAGTGATTTATTTTGTTCCAAATCTGCTGCTATACGTCCAATTGCTGTAGTGGATGTTATTGGGGATGTGTTTGGTTTAGGGTTTCGGGTTTAGGGTTTTAGGGTTTTAGGGTTTAGGTTTAGATAAAGCAAATAAAAACCCCAACAAGTTTAGATAAAGCAAATAAAAACTTCTTAGCACGTAAATGTACAGGCAGTAAGGAAAATAAAATCCAAACAGGGACAATGTGGGTCTCAGCATCAGGATGGAAATCACAAGTCCATTTAAGCACACGCATAGGGCATCCCATAGTAAACCACAAAGGTTTCAAAAATAAACGACTATAGTCATCCTCATGCGTCAAATGTATAAGAATATGCTTATAATCAATAAGACCAAGCTTAAAGTCACCAGTGAACCCAAACTTCTGAAAAGAATAGAATTGCGTACCTCCACCATGCAGGGCTTACGGCGAGAAAATTTGCCGACAAGTGTGAACTTGAAAGGCTCGGTAAGAGAAACTTCCTCGTTAGCAGTAATAACCAAAGTTGGTTCACCACGATGGAAAAATGGCTCTTTAGCCACAAACTGATGACATGCGTATCTGGGCAGCACTCAAGGACGGAAGCAAATGACTTACGATACTCCGATTCATCGAAGAAATGGTCCGCTCTATCATCACAACAAGCATAAGTTTTCTACCATTATTCAAAGCGCATGAGCCTCTTGAGGAAATACATGAGGGCCTGGAGCAATAGGTGCTGAAGAATTGGGCAAACGGAGGGGGCCAAAAAAAAAATAGAAGAAGGAGATGTAGGTTGGCTCGCTTTGGCGTGATCGCAGCACGCGCTATGCGTGCATTATCTGCGCATGAGGGAAATTTGGTAAGGGGCTTCTTCGTATCCTCTCGGAATTGGCTCAAGCGCCATCCTGGGCGTTGAACTATGGCCCAAGGGGAGTTAACTAGAAATGGAAATGGCCTAATTAGGCCACCGTGTCGACGCCGTCCGCAATGGCACGAGGGGTCGGCATAGTGGTGCACGAGCCATTTTCCGAATTAGGAATGTGCCACCATAGGCGCGATCAATTGAGAGAAGAGCAGTGTAGCGTAATTGGGTGCACCAGAAAATAAGAGAAGTTGGTGGCGCATA
This sequence comes from Forsythia suspensa, assembly GCA_023638005.1. Lineage (NCBI taxonomy): Eukaryota > Viridiplantae > Streptophyta > Magnoliopsida > Lamiales > Oleaceae > Forsythia > Forsythia suspensa. Next base: position 39,926,173 of record CM042665.1, read on the forward strand.
GGGGACGATGGGGTTGGCACACCATGCGCATCGGAAGCGAAAGGCGGGGAAGGTGGGCTGCAGTTGGTTGACCATCTATGATTGGATGGGACTCAAACCTGTGGACGCGTGTGCAAGGAAATCGTCGGGTTAGGTCCATGGAGATGAGCGTGGGTGTTGGGCGACCCACGCATCTGACCCGGTCGCGAATCAGCAGGGGCCAAGCAATGGTCATCAATTGACCCATCAATCTGCTCGCCTGAAGATGGCACATTGATCAGAGGATGACCGACTGGTGTGCAACCGGTGGAGGTGGCCGCGGCTTCACTAGGGCGAAGCCTTGGGCGATTTTTTTTCTTCAAAAATTGCCTAAGGTAGAGAGAAAACGGCTGCAGATGGTTTTGGTTTTGGTTTGCTTTAGGGTTTAGGGTTAAAGAGGTTTTAGGGTTTAGGGTTTTTTTTAGTAACACACCATCACAGGTCCAGCGTGGTTGTCGGGGCCTCCACCAGAAAGGATGGGAAGGTTAAGGAAGCCCTGACCCTGCGAAGGAAGTGAATCAAGAACTTTGGTTGCCCTTGCGATAAATGTGAGTAATCAGATCTCGGGCCGAAGACAAGTAGATGTCTGATATGGCGGAGAGTAGCCTGAATAGTCCACGGTCCTCCACCTCGGGTAATGCAGTGTAAGGCCAAAGTAGAGTCTGACTCAATTCATAGAACTAACAGTCCAATCCTCTGAGCAAGAAGAATACCATCAAGAATAGCTCGAAGCTCCGCCTCCTAGATAGAGCAGTCACCATAGAAAGAGAATAATGCTTGAATACACTGATTTGTCGAATCTCTAATAATCTCCCTCCACTAGCGAAACCATCTTTGACGCAACCATCAGTGTAAATCTTATAGGATCCCACTGGTGGAGTGTGCTAGAAGACCAAAACAGGGGGGAAGGGGGTGGAGCAGTAAGAGAAACACCAAATAATGGGGCGATGTCCATATCTCCACGCCAATGAATGAACCGGAATGAACGACCTGTGTGAAGAAAGGAGATAGTACGATAAACTCTCAAGATGATCCGCTTCGGCTCCATAGTAATATCCCGATACTTTGCATCATTCATTGCTGTCCATATATACCAAAGAATAAAAAGAAGAACGATCGTGCGAATATGGCCCCGACGGACAAACTGCCTTGAAAACCGCCAAGCCTGAAACTAATACTAAAAACCCTCCATAGGTCAGGGGATAATATGAAAAATATCAGAAAAGTGGTCCCACACCGAATCGCGATAGGGCTATCAATGAATAAATGTCGAATAGTCTCGTGGCCGAGCAACACTAACACCTCGCCGATGGACCCCAATCCGCCTCTCGAATCACCATATCAAGCGGGATAAGGCCTTGCCAAAGCCTCCAGCAAAAAAAGAAAACAGTCATTGGGATGAGAGAACTCCAAATAATACTATAGACAGCCTGAATAGTACTCCCTATGCAAACTAACTGCCAAGCAGACTTGGTAGCAAATCTACCATCTGGAGTATCAGTCCACGTAATCTGATCGGGCACATCATCGAATAGGTATGCTCCCTATCTCGCTCGCCTATAGCACGTGGAACCAAATGAATAAGTCTGTCAATGTTCCATCCAGTATCATCAAATAAGTCATACACCTGGATGAAAGAATGAGGCAACTGTAGAAACTGGTCAGCCAACGTGGAGACTCCCATCCAACAATCATGCCAAAAGAAAACGTGCTTGGGCCCAACTTCTATGCGATGTAGGACTCTGCCTGCGGGCCAATGTGCTTCAACCTCCTCCAAACAGTCGAAGCAGAATAAAGAACAGTAGCCAGAAGTAGATGAGTATCCTAACAATACTTACCCAATAAAAACTGGGCCCACAGTGATCGTTGAGATCGAAAAAGCCACTAGAGCTTTAGAGAGAATGTGTCAACAAGGGCCTGCAGTCTCTAAAGTCCAGTCCACCCTCCTCAAGAGGGAAGACAAAGATCCTTCCACTTCCTCCAAAGTGAAGTCAATGTGTATGATCTCTCGAGTCCCAAAGAAATCTAGTAAAAATACCTCTAATTTCTTCAAAACAGTATTAGGAGACTTTATAATCTGAAGATGATAGAGTGGAAGAGATGAAAGCACAGAACGAATTAGAGTAATCCGTCCTCCATGTGAGAGAAGTCTCAAGGCCCAACCAGAAATCCGACTCTGAACTTTCTGAACTAGGTCATCATATAAGAAGATCTTACGAGCCCCTTTGAACAAAGGAACTCCAAGATAAGTGAAAGGTCTTTGTTGATGACGAAAGTCGCCGATGCTCCACCGCAGATGTCGACTAATAGAAGAGTGCCTAGGTAAAATAATCCCACTCTTATCTCTGTTCACCAACTGTCTCTCTCATAATGCTCTATACAGCATAAAACCTATCGAATAGACTAATTCTGACCGTTGGCAAAAATAATCATATCATCTGCAAAACGTAGGTGAGAAATAAGAGCATCTCATCCATGTCAGTATGCCATCGAAGGAATCTGCCGATACTGTTGAGTAAGAAGGTGTGAAAAATAGTCTGCTGCTATAATAAATAGTGATAGAGAGATGGGATCACCCTGTCTGAGCCCTCGAGATGAAGGGAAGAAACCACATGGTCTCGCCATTAAGCAGGACAAAGAAATGACACTCTGAAATACATCTCTCGTATCCGATCAATCCATAAAGCATCAAACCCAAAGCCTCCAATATGGAGATCGGGAATCCTCAATCCATGTGGTATAGGCCTTAGCCATATCTAACTCGAGGTTAACATTTCCCCTTCGTACTTTCGTATCAAGCGTATGAAGTAACTCCCGTACAAGGAGGACATTATTCCCAATGAGACGTCCCGAAATGAATCCGCTCACGAGGAGTCGAGATAACTGGGGTAGAATAGTACTCAAACGCAATTCAACAGCTTTGTAACCAACTTATACCATACATAAGTCGATAGATCTTTAACTCTGACCACCTACGGGCATTATCCCGCTTAGGAAGCAAGACAATAGAAGTAGCTGAGAATCCTCTAAGAAAGTGACCCCCCTCAAAAAAGTCCAAAACTGCCTGAAACACATCATTTACAACAATATCCCAACACTCCTGGAAAAAGTGAGAAGAAAAGCCATCTGGCCCTGCAACTCTATCAGGATCAATGCTGAAAATCACCTCTCAAACCTCAGCCAAAGTAGTTATCTGATTAAGCTACATATTGTCCTCATCAGACACCAATCGAGGTATAACATCATGTCGAATAGGATCAATAGGCTGAGAAGGAGCCGAAAGGAGCTCATGTAAGAAGAAAACTGCTGAAGACTGAATAGTATCAGGATAATCAAACACCTCTCCTAAAGAGGAAGTAATAGACCCAATCCTGGCTCTGATCCGGCACCCCTGGACCATAAAGTGAAAATATCGGGTGTAGTGGTCACCCTCACAAACCCAACGTGCCCTCATTTTTTGTTTCCAAAAAGCCTCTTCAATGGATAAGGTGCGGTTTAAGACCGCCTGAGCCTGATGTAAAGTATCATGGTGAAATTTGGAGTCGATCACTATCATAATCTAACTCGCCTCATCAACACTACACTCGCATCCACGACCACCGAAGATATCTCCAAAACGACGATTCAACCAACGGAGGCCCCTGTTTGAGTTGAAAATCTTATCCCAAAGAGCAGTCATTCCTGTAAGATGAGTAGGAAATGACCACTTTTGGGATACAAAGCTCAAGAAATCATGATGTCTAGACCATACGTTGAGGAATCGAAAAGGACGAGGCCCCAATTCATCATCAAAAGACAACTGAATCAATAGAGGTGAGTGATCTGAAGTACTTCGGTTCAAGTGGCGAACCAAAAATTGTGAACAAAAAGAGACAACTAAAGTGTTAATCAAGACTCTATCTAAACGCTTCCACACCCTCCCATTAGTCCACGTGTCTTGACCGCTGAATAACTCGCATCCGTCAAACCACAATCCATCATCATATCTCGCAAAGTCCGAGATACCTCGATCACGAGTATTTCTACCCGTTCGTTCACTGTTGTGAGCAATCACATTAAAGTCTCCCCCAACCAGCCACGGCCCATCCAAAAAAATAGAAATCTGGTGAAGACCCTCCTATAAATTTCTACGCTCTACCAGCGAGCAAGAAGCATAAACTGGGGTAATATACATCGGTCTGGCTAATCTAGGATCCTCAACTTTAATATAAAAGAATTGGAGATGATCAACACATGAAGTAATGGTGAGTCCCCAAATTCCAAAAGTACAAAATCTCACCCGACTCATTCTCTAAACCCACATCAAATGAGAGAAACCGTCGGATAAAGTCAAAGTTTTCTTCGTGAACAAACGGCTCCAACACCACCAAAAAGTATACCGATGAAGTCAACCAATTTTAAGACGTCTACGAGTGGCGAACCGCCCACACCTCTCACATTCTATATGATAACACACATTAAAGGGACTGGCTACGAGACGAAGCACTTGTCTGACTGCGAATCACCCGTTTGCTAGGGCGAGATATCAGTACCTTTTGACAACTTTTTCCTCTGAACTGTAGTGAACCCATCTGTCTCCTTTCGTTCTCCCAAACTAACCAAGTCATCAGTTGAATTCCTACAAAAATGTCCTGCTGATGACCTCCCAAGTCGAAACAGTAACTAGCGAAGATCTCAAGGTAGAGAAGCCTCAACATTCTCATGACAACTAGGATCAGGACTAGTATGTGGAACAGGATAAAAAACAAGCTGTACGGGCTCTGATAGCATAGGGTACTCACAGGAAAATGACATCATATGATCTAGCAACGGATCAAAGGCAACATCTGCAAGAACCAGCTTTGAAGCCACTACAGTAGCAATCGGAGGACTAGGCTCAGGAGTAGGTCCCACAAGCACCACAGGAGGTGGTATAGTAATAGGTGATATAACAGATGAAGAGCTAGCAAGTGGGACCTAATGCCTCTGTGTCTCCACAACAACCTTCTTACCCTTTTCCTTCCGCCCGCCTCGCCCTCGCCTCGCCCGCCACAGTAACCAAGGGCACCTCAACAACACAGTGGCTTAGGAGCCAGATCAACTATAGGCGTAGGGACCATAACAGCAACAGGCTTAGTAGCTGGGGCAACAACTGGCTTAGCAACCGGTACAACTCTATCAACATCCATAAGAGGCATCCCAACTCTACACTTCTCAATAATATGACCCATATGTCGACATTTCACACAAAAATGAGGCAGTTGCTCATAAACAATGGGCTACCAAAACTACGGATTCACCTCGTTTAATCCAAATCCGATCAAAGAGCTTATGTTTCAAATTCACCTCCACACAAACCCAGGCTTCACTAGGCCTCAACAAATCTGCAGTCGCCTAATCAATTCTCAAAGAAACCGCAACAAGTTTAGATAAAGCAAATAGAAACTCCTTAGCACGTAAATGTACGAGCGAGAAGGAAAAGAAATCTAAACAGGGCAATGGGGGTCTCAAAGATCGGGATGGAAATCACAAGTCTATTTAAGCACACGATAGGGCATCCCATAATAAACCATAAGGGTTTAAAAATAAGCAACTATAGTCATCCTCATGCTTCAAATGTATAAGAATATGCTTATAATCAATAAGACCAAGCTTAAAATCGGTGAAGTAAACCCAAACTTCTAAAAAGAATTATGTACTCCATGCGGTGCTTTCGGTGAGAAAATTTGACTACAAGTGTGAACTTGAAAGGCTCGACAAGAGAAGCTTCCTCGTCAGCAGTAATAACCAAAGCTGGTTCTCCACGATGCAAAAATGGCTCTTTAGCCACAAACTGATGACATGCAGTATTTGGGACAGCCTGAGGGACAGAAGCAAATGACTTGCGTATACTCTGTTCGGTCGAAGAAATGGTCCATCTATCGCTTATAGCAAAGAAGCATAAGTTTTTCTCCCATTATTCAAAGCATCGAGACTCTTGAGGAAATACATGAGGGCCTAGAGCAATAGGTGCTGAAGAAATGGACAAACGGAGGGGGTCGAAAAAAAAGCGACAAGAGGAGCATGCTTTGGTTGATACCGGCGCGCACCGCAGCGCGACGATTCTCGCATGCTAGGGTCGCAAAGGGCACCCTACATATCCTTAGGAATTGGAACAAGCACCACCCGGGCATTGAACTATGGTCCATGGGTAGTTCACCATAATCGGAAGCGACACGATTAGGCCACGGAGTTGACACGCCCGCAATGGCACGAGGGGTTGGCATCGTGGTGTGCGAACCACTTTCTGGAATCAAGGAGTGTGCCACCATAGGCGCAATCAATTGAGAGAAGAGAAGTGTAGCAGAATTGGGCGCACCTGAAAATAGGAGAAGAGTTGGCGCGGCATAAGGGCTTGAGGGGCTGGCACAGCCTTGCGCACTGGAAGCGAAGGCAGGGAAAGGTGAGCCACAGCTGGTTGACCATCTAGGACTGGAGAGGACTTAACCTAGGTGGGCACGGTCAAAGAAATTGTCGAGTTAGGTCCATGGATAGGAACGTGGGTATTGGGTGACCCACGCTGGTCGACCCGCTCGCATTCAAAGCATGAGCCAATCTTTGGCCATCAATTGACCCTCCAACCGCTTTCACTGAAGATGGTGGTGCGATCGGTGGATGTCCGGCCGGTCGCAGAATCAGAGGTGGCCGTGGCTTCACTAGGGGCCATACCTAGGCTTGCCACGAATGGGAGGCTATTGGGCGGCGTAAGGCCTGATTGAGGTGGCGTGAGGCCGGTTTGTGGGTCGGGAAACGCTGGGGAGAGGTGGCCGACCATGGTGGAAGAGATGTCTGACGGCTTGGTTGGTTCGGTGCATTGGGGTCTGTGCGTGAGGGGTGCTCCATGAATCGCCTAGGGATTAAATGAGCCCTCATTTTTATTGCCAAATTGAAAAATCCTATCCCATCAAACATTTCACGATAACATTTAGGGTTTAGGGTTTAGGGTTTAGGGTTTGGGGTTTAGGGTTTAGGGTTTTAGGGTTTTTAGGGTTTAGGGTTTAGGGTTTTAGGGTTTGGGGTTTGGGGTTTTGGGTTTAGGGGTTAGGGTTTAGGGTTTAGGGTTTGGGGTTTAGGGTTTGGGGTTTAGGGTTGTTTTTAGTAACACACCATCACAATCCCATTGTGGTTATCGTGTCTCCACCTGGGGAGAGGATGGGGGGTTAAGGAAGCCCCGACCATATATAAAATAACTCAAAAAAATACATGGGAGGGGACATAAGGCTTGACCTCCAATCAAAAGAGTAAGGAAATTAACAGAAAGCAATAAATGAGGAGGTACTACCTCCACGACAAAAAGTCCAAAATAAAGACATATAAGCCTCTAACAAAAGACCTATAAACCTCTAATCGAAGGGAGTCCAGATCTATCAACTGGAGTAGTCGTCAGGTGCCGTCGTGGTAGATCTTGGGAGCTGATTCGAATAGCAACGACGATCCCACCCCTCTAAAGCAAGTGAATCAAGAACTTTGGTTGCCCTCATGTAGATGTGAGAAAGCTCAGATCTCGGTCGGAAACAAGTAGATGTTGGATATGGCGGAGAGTAGCCTGAATAGTCCACGGTCCTCCACCTTTGGTAATGCAGTGTATGGCCAAAGTAGAGTCGGACTCAATCCACAGAACTGATAGTCCAACCCTCTGAGCAAGAAGAATCCCATCAAGAATAGCCCGAAGCTCAGCCTCCAAGATAGAGCAGTCACCATAGAAGGAGAAGAATGCCCGAATACACTAACCTGTCGAATCTCTAATAAACCTCCCTCTACTAGCGTAACCATCTTTGACGCAACCATCAGTGTTAATCTTGTAGGATCCCACCGTGGAGTGCACCAGAAGACTAAAATAGGGGGAGAAGGGGGTGGAGCAGTAAGATATACACCAAACAATGGGGCGATATCCATATCTCCACGCCAATGGATGAACCTGAATAAACGGCCTGTGTGAAGAAGGGAGACAGTACGATAAACTCTCCAGATGATCCGTCTCGACTCCATAGTGATATCCCGGTACTTTGCATCATTCCTCGTTGTCCATATATACCAAAGAATCAAGAGGGGAATAATTGTGCGAATATGGCCCTGACGGACAAACCGTCTCAAAACCGCCAAGCTCGAAGCCGAGATCGAAAACCTCCGTGGGTCGGGTGATAATATGAAATATATCAGAGAAGTGGCTCCACACCTGAACTACAATAGCGCTGTCAATGAATAAATGCTGAATAGTCTCCGTAGCCGACACACTTCAAGCCAAATAACTCCCAATCCGTCTCTGAATCACCACATCAACTGGGATGAGTCCCTGCCAGAGCCTCCAACAGAAGAATGAGACCGTCGTCGGGAAGAGGGAACTCCAAATCATGCTATAGACAGCCTATATAGTACACCCTGTGCGAACTAACTGCCAAGCAGACTTGGTAGCAAATCTACCACCAAGTATCACCCACGAATCTGATCAAGTCCTTGGAGAGTAAGAGGTACACTCCCAATCGCTTTCGGCAATAGCCTGTGGAACCAACTGAAGAAGTCTGCCAATGTTCCATCCAGTATCATCAAATAAGTCACGCAACTAGGTAGAAGAATGAGTCAACTGCAGAAACTGATCTGCCAATGTGGAGTCTCCCATCCAACAGTCATGCCAAAAGAAAACGTGCCCACGACCTAACTTCCACGCAATGTGGGACTCTGCCTGCGGGCCAATGTGCTTCAGCCTCCTCCATACAGCCGAAGCAGAATAAGGAACAGTAGCCAGTAGGGGATGTGTACCCTGACAATACTTCCTCAGTAAAAACTTAGCCCACAGTGATCGCTGAGAACGAAAAAGCCACTAGAGCTTTAGGGTTTAGGGTTTAGGGTTTTAGGGTTTAGGGTTTTAGGGTTTTTTTTTTGTAAACAGACCATCACAGGCCCCAGCGTGGTTGTTGTCGCCTCCACCAGAGAGGATGGGGGGTTAAGGAAGCCCCGACCGTATATAAAATAACTCAAAAAAAGTACATGGGAGGGGACATAAAGCGACCTCCAATCAAAAGAGTAAAGGAAATAATGAAAGCAATAAATGAGGAGGTACTACCTCCCACAACAAAAAGTCCAAAATAAAGACCTATAATTCTCTAACAAAAGACCTATAAACCTCTAATTGAAGGAATTCCAGATCTATCAACTGACTAAGCTACTGATGCCAGTCGTGGTAGATCCCAGGAGTCTGACTCGAGTAGCAACGACGGTCCCAACCTTCCTCAAGCAAGTGAATCAAGAACTGGTTGCCCTCGCGAGAGATGAGAAGCTGATCTCGGTCGAAAACAAGTAGATGTCTCGATATGGCGAGAGTAGCACGAATAGTCCACGGTCCTCCACCGTAATGCAGTGGATGGCCAAAGTAGAGTCGACTCAATCCACGTAACCGGCGGTCCAATCCTCTCGAGCAAGTAGAATCCCATCAAGAATAGCTCAAGGTCACCTCCAAGATAGAGCGGTCACCATAGAAGGAGAAGAATGCTCGAATACACCGACTGTCGAATCTCTAATAATCTCCCATCCATTAGCGAAACCATCTTTGACGCAACCATCGGTGTTAATCTTGTGGGATCCCACCGTGGAGAGCGCCTGTAAGACTAAAATAGAAGGGGGGGGGGAGAAGGGTGGAGCAAGCGGAGAGACACACCAAACAATGGGGCGATATCCATATCTCCACGCCAATGGATGAACCTGAATAAACGGCCTATGTGAAGAAGGGAGACAGTACGATAAACTCTCCAGATGATCCGTCTCGGCTCTATAGTGATATCCCGGTACTTCGCATCATTCCTCACTGTCCATATATACCAAAGTATCAAGAGAGGAACAATCGTGTGAATATGGCCCTGACGGACAAACTGCCATGAGAACCGCCAAGCCTGAAAACGGTACTGAAAACCCTCAATGGGTTGGGTGATAATATGAAAGATGTCAGAGAAGTGGCCCCACACCTGAATTGCAATAGGGCTGTCAATGAATAAGTGCTGAATAGTCTCCGTGGCCGAACAACACTGACACCTCGAAGCCATATGACACCCAATCCGTCTCTGAATCACGACATCAACTGGGATGAGTCCCTGCCAGAGCCTCCAACAGAAGAAGGAGACCGTCGTCGGGATGAGGAAACTCTAAATCATGCTATAGACAAACCAGATAGTACACCCCGTGCGAACTAATCGCCATGCAGACTTGGTTGCAAATCTACCATCCAAGTATCGGTCCATGTAACTCGATCAGTTCGTGAGAGAGTAAGAGGTACACTCTATCTCGCTCGCAATAGCTCGTGGAACCAACTGAAGGAGTCTACCAATGTTCCATCCAGTATCATCAAATAAGTCATGCAACTGGATGGAAGAATGAGTCAACTGCGGAAACTGATATGCCAACGTGTAGTCTCCCATCCAACAGTCATGCCAAAAGAAAACGTGCCCCCAACCTAACTTCCACTCAATGTAGGACTCTGGCTGCAGGCCAATGTGCTTCACCGCCTCCATACATACCAAGCGGAATAGAGAATAGTAGCCAGTAGTGGATGTGTACCCTGACAATACTTACTCAGTAAAAACTAAGCCCACAGTGATCGCTGAGAACGAAAAAGCCATCAGAGCTTTAGGGAGAATGTGTCAACAAGATCCTGTAATCTCCTAAAGCCTAGTCCTCCCTCCTCAGTAGGAAGGCAGAGATCCTTCCACCTCCTCCAGTGAAGTCGATGTGAATGATCTCTCGAGTCCCATAAAATCGAGCAAAAATACTCTCTCGCTTCTTCAAGACAACCTTGGGAGACTTCATAATCAAGAAGGTAGAGTGGGAGAGAAAAAGCACGATCGAATCGTAGTAATCCACCATCCGTGTGAGAGCAGCCTCGATGCCCAACCGTAAAACCGACTGCATTTTCTCAATCAAGTCATCGATAAAAGATCTTGCGAGCCCCTTTGTATAAAGGGATCCCAAGATAAGTGAAAGGTCACTGGCGATGACGAAATCTCGTCGTGTGCTCCAGTCTGTGAATCGACTAATAGAAGACCGTCTAGGTAATATGATCCCGCTCTTATCTCTGTTCACCAACTGCCCGGAAGCTCTCTCATAATGCTCTATACAGTGCAAAACCCGGCGAATAGACTGCTTCTGACCGTTGGCGAAAATAATCATATCATCTGCAAAACATAGATGAGAGATAAGGACATCTCCTCTATGTCTGTATGCCATCGAAGGAATCTGCCGATACTGCTGTGTAAGTAGGCGTGAGAAGTAGTCTGCTGCTATAATAAACAGCGAAGGAGAGATGGGATCACCCTGTCTGAGTCCCCGTGAAGACGGGAAGAAATCACATGGTCTGCCATTAAGCAGAATTGAGAAATGACATTCCGATATACATCTCCGTATCCGATCAATCCACAAAGCATCAAATCCAAAGCCCTCCATAATGGAGATTAAGAAACCCCAATCCATGCGGTCATAGGCCTTAGCCATATCTAACTTGAGGATAACATTTCTCCTCCGCACCTTCGTAACAACTGTATGAAGTAATTCCTGTGCAAGGAGGACATTATCCCCAATGAGACGTCCTGCAATAAACCCGGAGGAGGTGAAATAATTTGAAGTAGAATAGTACTCAAGCGCAAATTCAACAGCTTTGTAACCAACTTATTAAAAACTGTATATAAGCTGATAGGACGGAACTCTGACCACCTACATGCATTATCCCGCTTCGGGAGCAGGACGATAGAAGTCGCTAAAAACCCTCTAGGAAAGTGTCCCCCTCAAAAAAATCGAAGACTGCCCGAAACACATCATCCGAAACAATATCCCAACACTCCTGGAAAAAGTGTGAAGAAAATCCATCTGGCCCTGCAACACTGTCAGGATCAATACTAAAAATCGCCTCCCGAACCTCAGCCAAAGTGGGCATCCGATTAAGCTGCAAATTGTCCTCATCGGACACCAATCGAGGTATAATATCAGGTCGAATAGGATCGACAGGCTGAGGTGGAGCTAATAGTAGCTCTCGAAAAAGAAAACCGGAAAGGTCGGACAAGATTAGGGAGAATCAAGGACCTCTCCTGTAGGGGCAGTAATAGAACGAATCCTGGCTCTGATACGGCGGCCCTGAACCATAAAGTGAAAATATCTAGTATTGTGATCGCCCTCACAAACCCAACGTGCCCCCGTTTTTTGTTTCCAAAAGCCTCCTTAATAGATAATGTGCAGTTCAAAACCGCCTGTGCCTGGTGAAAAGAATCACGGTGAGCTGGACTCGGATCACTGTCATAGGCTAACTCTGCCTCATCAACTCTACTCTCTGCATCTTTGACCCTCTGAAAAATATCTCCAAACACATGACGATTCCACCAACGGAGGCCCTGTTTGAGCCGAAAGATCTTCTCCCAAAGAGTAGGTATTCCTGTATGATGAGTAGGAAATGACCACTTTTGGGATACAAAGCTCAAGAAGTCATGATGTCTAGACCAAACGTTGAGGAATCGAAAAGGACGAGGTCCCAAGTCATCATCGAAAGACCACTAAATCAACAACGGCGAGTGATCTGAAGTACTACGGTTCAAATGACGAACCGAGAACTGTGAACAGAAAGAGGCGACCAAAGAGTTAATCAAAACTCTGTCTAATCGCTTCCACACCCTCCTATTAGTCCACGTGTACTGACTGCCAGAAAAACCTGCATCTGTCAAACCACAATCCATCATCATATCTACAAAATCGGAGGTACCTCGATCACGAGTGTTCCTACCAGTGTGCTCACCATTGTGAGCAATCACATTAAAGTCTCTCCCAACCAGCCAAGGCCCATCCATAGAAAGAGATATCTGGTAGAGTCCCTCCCATAAAGTCCGAATCTCAACCGGCGAGCAAGAGGCATACACTGGGATAATATACATCGACCTGGCTAATCTAGGATCCTCAACTTTAATATGAAGGAATTGGGGATGATCAACACATGAAGAAACGGTAGTCTCCAAATTCCAAAGCACCAAATTTTACCCGACTCATTCTCTAAACCCACATCAAATGAGAGAAATCATCGGATAAAGTCAAAGTTTTTCTTCAAAACAAACGGCTCCAAAATCACCAAAAAATAAACCCGATAAAGTTGAACCAATTTCTTAAGACGCTCTGGCGGGTCGAACCGCCCACCCCTCACATTCCGGATGATAACACACATTAAAGAGGCGGCTATGTGACGGGCACTGTCGACTACGAGTCACCTTTTAGTTGGGCGAGGAATAGTAGTGACTTTCGAGGACTTCTTCCTCTCGAATCAGTAGTGAATCCATCTCGACTGCTCTCTCCTAATCCAACCAAGTCCTCGATGAATTTCGCGAAAGTGTCCCTGTGGATGACCCCCTATCTGAATAGAACTAGCAGTATCTGAAGGTAGAAAAGCCTCAACATTCTCATGACAACTAGGATCAGGGAGAATATGTGGAATAGGATCAAACACTGGCTGTACTAGCTCTGATAGCATAGGATACTCACGAGGAAAAGTCATCATATGATCAAGTAACGGATCAAAATTAGTATCTGGAGGAACTGGTTTTGAAGCCAAAACAGTAGTAATCAGAGGGCTGGGCTCAGGAGCAGGTCTCTCAAGCACCACAGGAGGTGGTATGGCAATAGGAGGTGGAATAGAAGAAGAACTAGCAAGTGGAACCCACTGCTTCCGTGTCTCAACAACAACCTCCTTACCATTTCCCTTCCCTGCCCTATCAACAGCAACTGGCAGGTCAACAACAACTGGCCTAGGAGCCGGGTCAACTGTTGGGGTAGAGAGCACAACAAAGAATAGCTTAGTAGCGGGGCAACATCCGCTTACCACCGGTGAGCAACTCTATAAATATCCATCGGAGGCATCCCAACTCTACATTTCTCAATAAGATGACCCATATGTCGACATTTCACACAAAGTGAGGCAACTCGCTCATAAACAATAGGCTACCAAAACTACGGATTCACCCTGCTCAATCCAAACCCTATCAGGGAGTTTATGCTCCAAATTCACCTCCACACAAACCCTGGCTTCACTAGGCCTCAATAAATCCGCAGTCGCCTCATCAATTCTCAAAGGAACCCCAACAAGTTTGGATAAAGTAAATAAAAATTCCTTAGCACGTAAATGTACAGGCAGTAAAGGAAATGAAATCCAAACAGGGGCAATGGGGGTCTCAGCATCGGGGTGGAAGTCACATGTCCATTTTAGCACACGCATAGGGCAACCCATAATAAACCACAATGGTTTCAAGAATAAACGACTATAATCATCCTCATGCGTTAAATTGATAAGAACATACTTATAATCTATAAGCCCAAGCTTAAAATCACCACTAAAGCCAAACTTCTGAAAAGAGTTACGTACCTCCACCATTCGGGGTTTACGATGAGAAAATTTGCCTACAAGTGTAAACTTGAAAGGCTCGGCAAGAGAAGCTTCCTCGTCAGCAGTAATAACTAAAGCTGGTTCACCTCTGTGCAAAAATGGCTCCTTAGCCACAAACCGATGACATGAAGAATGGGGGCACTCAAGGACGGAAGCAAAAGACTTACGATACTGCTCAGTTGGAGAGATGGTCTCATCTATTAGTCACGACAAAGCAAAGATAAGTTTTTCTACCAATATTCAAAGCAAAATGAGCCTTTTGAGGAAATAGCTGAGGCCCTGAAGTAGTAGGAACTGAAGAATTTGGCAAACGGAGAGGGCTGGAAAAAACAGTCGGAGGGGCACGTTGGTTAGCTTCACTTGGCGGACCGCAGTGTACACGTGGGTGTGCAGCGCGATCACGCGTGCGTGGGGCAAAGGTGCGCCAGACAAACCCGATGGAAGTGAGTCAGGCGCCACCCTAGGTTCCAAACTAGGGTCAAAATGGAGATTATTGGCATTGGGCACGCCCAGTTGGCGGTGGGGGACGACGCGTCGCCTGGGACCGAGGGTGGCATAGGGTTGTACAGGCCACTCTCTGATATCAGGAGATGCACCACCAATGGGACGGTCAATTGGGAGGAGGTATGCATATTAGAATTGGGCGCACCTGAAGATGGTAATCGTGGGATGCTTTCGCTGGCCTCGAGGAGGTCGGCATGGGGCCACGCGTGGAATGAGAAGGCACAAGGGGGTCCACCAACCTGGGTTGGCCATCTAGGGTTGGGAGGAACTCGCCCAAGGATGGCGCGTGCAAGGGAATCGCTGGGATGAAATTGGGTAAAAGATCGTGGCTATTAAGAGACCCACGCGTCTGACCCAGACGCGACTCAGTAGGGACCAAGCTCTGGTCCACAATTGACCCTCCAAACTGATCGCCTGGAGGTGGCGCAGCGATCGGTGGACGTCCGATAGGCTCTTGGCCGGTAAAAGTGGCCGCGGCTTCACTAGGGGCTATACTTAGGGTTGCCGCGGATTGGGGGCTGATATGCGGCGTGAGGCCTGTTTGGGGCGGCGTGAGGCCAGTTTGTGGGGTGGGGACAGTCAGCAAGTGGTGGCCGGTCATAGAGGGAGGTATATCCAGCGGCTTGGTTGGGTGGTTGGGTGCATTGGGGTCCGTGCAAGAGGAGGGCTCCATGAATCGCTTAGGGCGATTTTTTTGTCTCCAAAATCGCCCAAGTCTAGAGAGAGAGTCCATGGCAAGGGAGGGAATGGTTTTGTTTTTTTTAGGGTTTTAGGGTTTAGGGTTTAGGGTTTAGGGTTTTGGGTTTTTTATTCAAGCACCAACACACGGCCCCAAAGATGGTTTTAGGCCTCTACCAGAGACAGTCGGTGGGGTTTGGATGCCCCTACCATCGTATTTATATAAAATGGTAGTACATGTATGAGAGGGGATATGAACTTGACCTCCAAGCATACAACGAATGAAAAAATTCCTCAAACCACAAAGCAAATAAAGAGATACTACTCGTTGCATAATTTCAAAAGCAAAAGCAAAAGCAAATGAAAACCAAACTAACAAAAAACTAAAGACCTCTAACCGATGGAAGGCCATATCCGCTGGGTCAAGTAGTCCACGCGAACGACGCGTGGCAAGTCCGAAGATCCATACTCGATAATGTCGTTGGACCCAGCCCTCGAAGCTAAAGAGTCGCCGACTTGGTTTCCTCTCTCGAAAAAAATATGGGAAAGCGTATCTCGATCGAATGATAGAAGATGTCGGATGCGCCCGAGTATTCGATGAATCACCCACGGCCCCCACCACGTGAAATGCAATAAACAAGCAAAGTGTAGAGTCGGCCTCAATCCATAAGTCCGCAAGACCCATCCGTCAGCAAGCTCAATGCCTTGTAAAATGGCTCTCAACTCGCCTCCAAAATAAGTATGTCTCCGTAGCCCAGTGTGATCTCTGATAACACCCCCGCCACTCTCATTCCTGACGCATCCATCAGTATTGATCTTGGTAGATCCAGCCAACGGAACACGCCAATAAACTAAACTAGGGGGGGCTAAGGGTAGGAGAAGTAAGAGTAATACCAAAATGTGGGGCAAGATCAAGGTCCCCACGCCAATGCACAAATCGAAAGAGTCTTCCGTCATAAAGAAAGAAATAGTGTTATAGACCCGCCAGATGATACGATTGGGCTCCATGTTAATCCTACGATGCTTCAGATCATTCCTAGTCATTCAAATGTACCAAAAGACCAGTGAAAAGGGTGATAGTGCAAATATGGCCACTCGACAAACCGGCATGAGAATCTCCAAGTCCCGAATCTATGTTGTAGCATCTCTCCAACCCTAAGGAGAATGCTAAAACTAGTCGAGAAGTGCTGCCATACCGTGAGCCATGTGGCTATCAATAAAGACATCTTGGATGGTCTCAATCTCGAACAAGATCGACACCTTGATGCTATGTGGGCCCGAATCCTCCTCTCGAATAATCACATCCATCGGCACTAAACCCCGCCACAATCTCCAACAAAAGAAAGAGATAGTCCGGGGATGATCGGGCCCAAATCATGCGACAAAAGGCTCAAGAGTACTCCCGGTCGAACAAGTCGCCACGCCGACTTGGTAGAAACCTACCACCATCGGGGTGTCTTTCCACATAGGTCTATCAAGAACATCAGGACAAAGCGGTAGACTTCCAACTCGGATTGCTATATAATGTGGAAGGACCAACAAGAGTCTATCGATATCCCATCCAATATCATCAAAAACTCAACTACTCGGATGTAAGTATGCTCCCTATGAGGAAACATTTGTGCGAAAGTCATGTCACCCATCCAACAACGTCGTGCTAAAAGAATATACGCCCGACCCAACCGCCACGCGATGTGGGGCTCGCTATGAGTACCACCCCTTTAGCCTCCTCCAAACCGCGGTAAGGTAATATGGTATGGGTGCGGAAGGGGTGGGTGCCTCGCAATACTTGCCCAAGAAAATCGAGCCCAGAGCGATCGCTGTGATCTCGAATAACCACCCGAGCTTCAAAGAGAAAGCATGGACCACGTTCTCTAATCTTCTGAAGCCCAAACCACCCTCATTAGTTGGAAGGCAAATATCCTTCCATCTCTTCCAATGCATACGGTGAGCCTGATCCTTAGAATCCCACAAGAATCTAGCAAATGTACTCTCTAACTTCTTCAAAGATTTGTCTTGGGAGGCTGCATAATCTGAAGAAGATAGAGAGGCAAGGAAGAAAGGACAGACCTTAGTAAAGTAATTCCGCCACCAGGAGATAGCAGCCTAAAGGCCCATCCAGAGATCTTGCTCTTGACCTTCTGAAATAGATCATCATATAAGAAAGTCTTTGGGCCCTCTTAAATGCGGTATGCCCTAGTATGTGATAAAGCTACGACGCGTCGAAAGCCAAGAATGTGCTCAAGTATCTCGAATCCTAGAAGGAGGTGCCCTCTTAGCACAATAAGAGCACTCTTGTCTCTATTAACCAACCGCCAGAGACCTCTCATAGTACTCCAAACAATGAAGTACTCTCTTTATCGATCGCTTTGGCCATTGGCAACTATGATCATACCATCGTGAAAACAAAGATGTGAGACAAGAGTGTCACCTCTATGAATATATGCCATCGATGGATACCTTTGGAAAACTTGAGTGAGACCCCGAGAGAAGTAATCACGTGCAATGATAAACAACGAAGGAGATATGGGATCCCCCGTCGAAGCCCATGAGAGGAAGGAAAGAAACCACAAGGCCCGCCATTCACCAAGACAGGAAAAATGGCACTCGTAAATACAACGCCGATCCTATCCTCCACATCCAATCGAATCCAAATCTCTCCATCACAGGTCATCAAGAAGTCCCACCTAACTTCGTCATATGCCTTAGCCATATCTAGCTTAAGGATGACATTGCCCCACGGGCCTCGGGTATCCAATGTATGGAGCATCTCCTCGTACAACAAGACGTTATCACCAATCGCCTCCCCGAATAAAGACACTCTGTGGAGAGATGATACGAGGCAAAACAAAACTTAAGCGAGAGTTCGGGAGCTTGGGTGACAATCTTGTTGAACACCGCAAAGGCTAATCGGTCGATACTCTGTCCATCGACAAGCGTTGTCTCACTTGGGAAGCAAGATTATAGAAGTAGCCGAGAATCTCCTAGGTAGATGCCCACCATCAAAGAAGTCCAAAATCGCACGAAAAACATCATCCCGGACAATCTCCCAACATCGCCGAAAAAAATAAGAGGTGAACCCATCCGGACTCGCCACACTATCTCGCATCAACATCGAACACTACATCTCTAACCTCACCCAATGATGGAAGTCGGTTCAGCCTCCGATTATCCTCTCGAGTAACCAAAGAGGGATAATATCTGGTAAAATTTGGTCGATTGTTCAAGGAGCGTAAAGGAGGTCCTGGAAAAAGAAACAGTTGAACCCCTCGAATCTCCTCGTGTGCAAACAAAGTCTCTCCGTCCCGAGGTCTAATAGAATGTATACGGGCCCGCATGCGCGCCCGCACCACCGAATGAAAATACCTCATGTTGTGCTCTCCCTCGACATCCAATGAGTCCCAAACCTTCTATTTCCGAAGCCTTCAATAGAGACAAAGCACGGTTCAAGAGGGCCTCGAACTCGCAGTAAGTGCTCTATGTGCAGTGATGGATCCAAATTATATTCCGCCTCACCTCATCCACCCCGCCTCAAAGATTCTAATTCTCTCAAATATATCCCCAAACACATGTCTACTCCACCAACGAAGTCCCTCGCTTCATCCTAAAGCACTTCTCCCAAAGAGCGCCTATCCCTCAGAACCGAGCCTGTATGACCACTTTTGAGAGACAAAGGATAAGAAGTCATGATGACGGGACCAAACATTGAGGAACCGAAAAGGCCTAGGCCCACCCCCATCCTCGCCCTCAACCCAACTCAATAACAAAGGCGAATGGTCGACGTAGACCGATTGAGATGCCTCATCAGAACTCGTCGAAAGAAGGATGCAGCCTCACGACTCATCAAAACCTCATCAAGTCTCTTTCACACCCTTCTATTATGCCAAGTATAAGGACTACCAGAAAATCCAAAGATCACCAATCCACACTCCATCATCATATCACAAAATCGGTCTTCCCCTATCACGAGTATCGACTTCGTCGCTCACCATCATGAGCAATGACATTGAAGTCACCACCACAAGCCGCGGCCATCCACGGCCTGGAAAACCGGTGAAGTCCTCAATAAATCCCTGCGTCCTACAAATGCAGAACATGAAGCATACACAGTGATAAAAAGATAGGGTCTAGCCAATCTCGGATCCTCGATCATGAGATAAAGAAGCTGGGATGATCAACAATCACGCATACAACGTCGTCCCCACATTCCAAAAACACCAAATCTTACTCGACTGGTTCTGAACACCGATATCAAACCCAATAGAACGTCGAACAAAGTCAAAGCTATCCTCAAATAGAAAAGGCTCCAAAAGAGTGAGGAAAAAAATACGATGTAACTGAACAAGCTTCTTAAGTCTCTTCATAGTCTTAGAAGCACGCATCCCCTAACATTCCATATGAGGACTGACATCACAAAGACTGAGAGAGGGAACCATGAGTACCTGACATACTCCGAGTGATCGGTCTAGAAGGCAGAGGAGCAATAACTCTATGTGGGACCCCACTCAAGACTGAAAAGAAACCATCGGCCCCTTGTCGCTCATCCAAACCAGTCAAATCACCATGTGAACTCCTGTAAAAGTGACCCTGCTGGTGTGTACCCATCTGAACAGAACAAGATGTATCTGAGGGAACTGTTGATGAAATAGATGGAATAGAAGCCTCGACATTCTCTCGGCAATCCAGGAGAGGGCTAGTATCAGGATTAGAATCAATTGTGTCATCCAAAATGACCCCAAGCACGTGGAAAAGCAAAAACATATGGTCAAGCAAAGGGTCAAAGAACTCTGAATGAGCCAAAGTACTGGTGGGGCCCACAGAGATAGTCGGTCTATCATGCAATGAGGAACTATAGACAGGATCAATAACTGAGCGTGACTCAACATAGTGGCCCACCGCGAGAGGTAAAGCTCTGGTAGGGCCCGCAATAGTCAATAGCCTATCATGCAATGAGTAATCGTAGGCAAAAACTGATGTCTGCAAAAGATCAGTGGTGGGGCCCACATGTGAAGACGGGACTATGGCGGGGTCCACTAGCCGAGAAACATCCAGACTCTGACTAACTGAGAGAATCGGAGTAGGAAGTAGTGATGAAATGTATGATGGGACCAGAGAGAGGGCGTTTGGGTCCAAGCAGCAAATGAGCCTCCAAAGTGGGGCCCAGTATGAATACTATGCGAGAAATCAATAGTGGGTCCCACATCATCTGTGGTTCTGAGAAATGGTGGAAACAAGAGTAGTAGAACTAACAACTGTAGAACACTGCACTATATCAAGTGTGGGGTCCGCAAGAACACCAAAGCGAGAACCTCCACTATGGCTCGCAAGAGAAGTGGCGGGCCCGTAGA
Source organism: Forsythia suspensa (assembly GCA_023638005.1). Taxonomy (NCBI): domain Eukaryota; kingdom Viridiplantae; phylum Streptophyta; class Magnoliopsida; order Lamiales; family Oleaceae; genus Forsythia; species Forsythia suspensa. The sequence continues at coordinate 39,947,134 of CM042665.1, forward strand.
GAGGTGGAGATACCAACACCTTGTCTATGTCTTGGCTCTCGATCGCATCGGGGCCCACTGTTGAGGCCGATCAACAACTACTTCTTACCCTTAGCTTTTTCTCGGACTGTCAAGAATCTCGAAGAACGGTGCTAGTAAATGGGAGGAGCGTAAACAGCCCGAGTAAATGGAAGAGGCAAACTAGTACTAGGAGGGGGCTGGCCCGATGGAGCAACTAGGGGATAAGGAGCAAAAGGTGGGCCACCTGCTCGACACTGACCAAGAGAGTGACCCATATGTTGACACTTAGAACAAAATAACGGTGGTTTCTCATAAACCACGGTCATCACAAAAAACTTCGACCATCACCCCTATCAATCCAAATTCGCTCAGGTAACTTATGTTCTAAGTTAACCTCCACACAGACCCTAGCCTCACTAGGTCTCAATAAATCCGCAGTAGCCTCATCAATACACAAAGGTATACCCACAATCTTAGCCAAAGAAAAAATCACACCCTTGGATCGCATATGCATGTGTAATAAAGAGAAGGACAACCAAACATGAGCAATAGGGGTTTCACAATCGTGTCCAAAGTCACATGTCCATTTAAGGACTCGTGATAGAACATCCATCAATATAATATAAAGAACATAAAAACAATCTACTATAATCATTTTCATGCGTCAAGTGAATCAATACATGCTTGCTATCTATCAAGCCAAGCCTATAATCACCATGTAATCCAAATTTTAAAGCAATCACGCACCTTGCCATAGTAGGCTTTCGATGTGAGAATTTGCCAACAAGTGTAAACTTGAATGGCTCGTAAAGCGCCGCCTTCCTTCACAAGTCAAAATAAATGACGGCTCACCTCGATGTAGCCCTGTGGCCTATGCATAATAGAGTGAATAATCAAGCCTCGTGGAGCGCCTAAAATAGCGTAAAAGATTTCCTTTCATTCCGCTCGCTTGTGAAAGTGTAGGACGACTAAACAACCAAGCATATGTCTATCTACCTTGATTAAGTGCAAACCGGTCCTCCTATGGGAAAAATGATGATGGATCCGGGTGTGGATTAACCGCCAAACAAGCTTTTTTTTTTGCGCCGGCGTGGGTCCCACGTGCCACCTCTAAGCAGGGCCCGGAACCAACCTTGTCGGAATTCGATGATTTTTTTACAGGCGGTGTGGAATTTCATGCCGATTCGGGCATGTGGCGGTTTTCAATTTAGAGGTCCATGACGAAGATATGGCCTGTTTTTGAGTGACTGTTCATTCATTCAATATCGGGTCCCATGGGCGTCCCGAGGTCCGATCAGCTAAAATTTTGGTCAAGTGGTTGGAATAACATTACCTATCGTGGGTCGACGCGTGTAACATGGTGAGGCCCACGGGTTCTCGAATTGAAATCTACTACATGTTTTCCAAGGTATTGATTCTACCAAATGGACATTGGGGACACCATTTTGGGGATTTCGGGCTTCGAGATCATTGGTGATGGTCCCATATCCAAATTCTGATCATAAGATGTTGAATTGAGTGCATTGGGATGCATGCCTTGTGATTTCCAATGCAAAACTGATTTATTTTGTCCCAAATCTACTGCTCTATGTCTGATTTCTGTAGTAGATGTTGTTGGGGTTATGTTTCTGCTATCAATGGTGTTGTGTTTCGGTAGAGAAGGTGGTAGAGAAGGTGGTGGATCGGGTGGTTTTGTGGGTGGTAAAGCCATAAGGTCTCCTCATCTGACTATAGCTTTGATTGAGGAATGTAGTGCTGGTTTAGGGTTTAGGGTTTATGGTTTAGGGTTTTAGGGTTTAGGGTTTAGGGTTTAGGGTTTAGGGTTTAGGGTTTCTTTTTTATTGAAGCACCAAAGACAGTCCCAATATGGTTTTAGGCCTCTACCAGACAGGTGGTGGGGGGTTTGGATGCCCCTACCATCGTATTTATATAAAAGGGTAGTACACGGGTGAGGGGATATGAACCCGACCTCCAAGCATGCAACGAATGAAAAAATCCTCAAACTACAAAGAATAAATAGATACTACCTCCAGTACATAATTCGAGAAGCAAAAGCAAAAGAAAATGAAAAACAAACTAACAAAAACTAAAGACCTCTAATCGATGGAAGGCCATATCTGTCGGGCCTAAAGTAGTTCACACCTAACGACGAGGCAAGTCTCAAGATCCATACTCGATAATGTCGCTGGTCCCCCTCGGAAGCTAAAGAGTCACGACCGGTTTCCTTCTCGAAAAATATGGGAAAGCGTGTCTCGATCGAATGATAGAAGATGTCGGATGCGTCGAGTATTGATCGAATCACCCACGGCCTCCCACAACGTGAAATGCAATGAAACACAGAAGTGTAGAGTCGGCCTCAATCCATAAGTCCACAAGACCCATTCGTCGGGCAAGCTCAATGCCCTGTAAAATGGCTCTCAACTCTGGCTCCAAAACAAGTATGTCTCCGTAGCCAGGAGAGAAGGCCCTGATACAACGCCCAATGTGATCTCTGATAACACCCCCGCCACTCGTAAATCCATCCCTAACACATCCATTAGTATTGATCTTGGTAGATCCAGCCAATGGGGCACGCCAATAAACCAAAGTAGGGAAATTTGGGGTAAGAGAAGTAAGAGTAATACCAAAATGTGGGGCAAGATCAAGGTCCCCACGCCAATGCACAAATCGAAAGAGTCTTCCCGCTCATAAAGAAAGAAATAGTGTGATAGACCCGCCAGATGATACGACTGGGCTCCATGCTAATCCTACGACAAGTCAGATCATTCCTAGTCTGTCCAAATGTACCAAAAGACCAAACAAAGGGATGATAGTGCGAATATGGCCACACCGACAAACCGGCCCGAGAATCTCCAAGTCTCGAAATCTATGATGTAGCATCTCTCCAATCCTCGAGGGGAATGCCAAAAATAGCCGAGAAGTCTTGCCATACGCGTGAGCCATGGCTATCAATAAAGACATCTTTGGATGGTCTCAATCTCGAACGAAGATCGACACCTTGATGCCATGTGGGCCCGGATCCTCCTCTGAATAATCACATCCACTGGCACTAAACCCTGCCACAATCGCCAACAAAAAAAAGAGATAGTCTGCAGGATGATCGGGCTCCAAATCATGCGACAAAAGGCCTGAAGAGTACTCCCAGTGCAAACAAGCTGCCACGCCGACTTGGTAGAAAACCTACTATCTGGGGTGTCTTTCCACATAGGTCTATCAAGAACATCGAGACAAAGCGGTAGAGACTTCAACACGGATTGCTATATCATGTGGAAGGACCAACAAGAGTCTATCGATATCCCATCCAATATCATCAAAAACTCAACTACCCGGACTAAGTATGCTCCCTATGAGAAAACATTTAAGCTAAAGTCATGCACCCATCCAACAAGTCGTGCTAAAAGAATATACGCCCGACCTAACTACCACGTGATGTGGGGCTCTGTGAGTCTCACTCTCTTTAGCCTCCTCCAAATTGCGTAAGCGTAATGTAGTATGGGTGCGGAAGGGGTGGATGCCCTGCAATACTTGCCCAAGAAAAATCGAGCCCAAAGCGATCTGGGGCCGTGATCTCGAATAACCACCGAGCTTCAAAGAGAAAGCGTGGACCACGCCCTTAATCTTTCTCAAGCCCAAACCACCCTCATTAGTAGGAAGGCAAATATCCTTCCATCTCTTCCAATGCATACGGTGAGCTCCGAACCTTAGAATCCCACAAGAATCTAAATGTACTCTCTAACTTCTTCAAAGACTCTCTTGAGAGGTCGCATAATGAAGAAGATAGAGAGGCAAGGAAGAAAGGATGACTCAAGAAAGTAATCCTACCACTGGGAGATAGCGTTTTAAAGGCCTATCCAGAGATCTTACTCTTGACCTTCTAAAATAGATCATCATATAAGAATGTCTTTCTGCCCCTTAAACAAGTGGTATGCCCAAGTATGTGATAATTGCATTGTCGACGCCGAAAGCCGCAGAATGTGCTCAAGTATCTCGAATCCTAGAAGGAGGTGCCCTCTTAGGCACAATAAGACCACTCTTGTCTCTATTCACCAACCGCCGAGACTCTCTCATAGTGCTCCAAACAATGAAGTACTCTCTTTATCGACCGTCTTTGGCCATTGGCAAATATGATCATATCATCAAGAAAACAAAGATGTGAGACAAGAGTGTCACCTCTATGAATATATGCCATCGATGGATACCGCTAGAAAACTTGAGTGAGATTAGAGAGAAGTAATCACGCAATGATAAACAACGAAGGAGATATGGGATCTTCTTGTCTCGGCCCACGAGAGGAGGAAAGAAACCACAAGGCCCGCCATTCACCAAGATGAAAAATGGCACTCGTAAATACAATGCTCGATCCTATCCTCCACATCCAATCGAATCCAAATCTCTCCATCACGGCCATCAAGAAGTCCCAGCCTAACTCATCATATGCCTTAGCCATATCTAGCTTAAGGATGACATTACCCCCACCAGCCCTGGGTATCCAATGTATGGAGGGTTTAGGGTTTAGGGTTTAGGGTTTTAGGGTTTAGGGTTTAGGGGTTTTTAGGGTGTCTAGGGTCTAGGGTCTAGTGGTTTAAGGTTTGGGGTTTGGGGTTTGGGGTTTGGGGTTTTGGGTTTTGGGTTTAGGGTTTTAGGGTTTAGGGTTTTGGGTTTTTAGGGGTTTTTAGGTGTCCAGGTCTAGGTCAAGGGTTTAAGTGTTTAGGGTTTGGGGTTTAGGGTTTAGGGTTTGGGGTTTGGGGTTTGGGGTTTGGGGTTTTTGGTTTTGGGTCCAGGTTCTAGTGGTCTAGGGTCTAGGGTCTAGTGGTTTTGGGTTTCGGGTTTTGGGTTTTGGGTTTAGGGTTTAGGGTTGTTTAGGGTTTTTTAGGTTTTTAGGGTTAAGGGTTTAGGGTTTAGGGTTTCGGTTTTTTTTTAATAAACACACCATCACAGTCCTAGCGTGGTTGTCAGGTTTAGGGTTTAGGGTTTAGGGTTTAGTGTTTAGGGTTTAGGGTTTAGGGTTTGGGGTTTGGGGTTTGGGGTTTTGGGGTTTGGGGTTTGGGGGTTTAGGGTTTAGGGTTTGGGGTTTGGGGTTTGGGGTTTGAGGTTTAGGGTTTAGGGTTTTAGGGTTTAGGGTTTAGGGTTTTTTTTATTCAAGCACCAAAGACAGATCCCAATATAGTTTTAGGCCTCTACTAGGGCGGTGGTGGTGGGGGTTTGGATGCCCCCACCACCGTATTTATATAAAAGGGTAGTACATAGGAGGGGATATGAACCCGACCTCCAAGCATACAACGAATGAAAAAATTTCTCAAACTACAAAGAAATAAAGAGATACTACCTCCAGGTACATAATTCGAGAAGCAAAAGCAAAAGAAAATGAAAACAAACTAACAAAAACTAAAGACCTCTAAGCGATGGAAGGCCATATCTCCGATGCCAAGTAGTTCACACGAACGACGAGGCAAGTCTCGAAGATCCATACTCCCGATAATGTCGTTGGTCCCGCCCCTCGGAAGCTAAAGAGTCAAGAACCTGGTTTCCTTCTCGAAAAATATGGAAAAGCGTGTCTCGATCGAATGATAGAAGATGTCGGATGCGTCTGAGTATTGATTGAATGACCCACGGCCCCCACAACGTGAAATGCAATGAACGACAAGTGTAGAGTCGGGCCTCAATCCATAAGTCCACAAGACCCATTCGTCGGGCAAGCTCAATGCCCCGTAAAATGGCTCTCAACTCGCTCCAAAATAAGTATGTCTCCGTAGCCGAGAGAAGGCCCCGATACAACGCCCAATGTGATCTCGATAACACCCCGCCACTCGCAAATCCATCCTCACACATCCATCAAGATTGATCTTGGTAGATCCAACCAATGGGGCACGCCAATAAACCAAAGTAGGGGGGCCTGGGGTAGGAGAAGTAAGAGTAATACCAAAATGCGGGCAAGATCAAGGTCCCCACGCCAATGCACAAATCGAAAGAGTCTTCCTGTCTGCAGAAAGAAAGAAATAGTGTGATAGACCCGCCAGATGATACGACTGGGCTCCATGCCAATCCTACGATGCTTCACATCATTCCTAGCTGTCCAAATGTACCAAAAGACCAGCAAAGGGATGATAGTGCGAATATGGCCACTCCTGACAAACTGGCCTGAGAATCTCCAAGTCACGAAATCTATGATGTAGCATCTCTCCAATCCTCGAGGGGAATGCCAAAATAGCCGAGAAGTCTTTGCCATACCGGTGAGCCACGTGGCTATCAATAAAGACATCTTTGGATGGTCTCAATCGAACAAAGATCGACACCTTGATGCCATGTGGGCCCGGATCCTCCTCTCGAATAATCACATCCATCGGCACTAAACCCCGCCACAATCGCCAACAAAAAAAGAGATAGTTTGCGGGATGATCGGGCTCCAAATCATGCGACAAAAGGCACGAAGAGTACTCCCGGTGCAAACAAGTCGCCACGCCGACTTGGTAGAAAACCTACTATCTCGGGTGTCTTTCCACATAGGTCTATCAAGAACATCGGGACAAAGCGGTAGACTTCCAACTGGATTGCTATATCATGTGGAAGGACCAACAAGAGTCCATCGATATCCCATCCAATATCATCAAAAACTCAACTACCTGGACGGATGTATGCTCCCTATGAGAAAACATTTAAGCTAAAGTCATGCACCCATCCAACAGTCGTGCCAAAAGAATATACGTCCCTGACCCAACTGCCATGTGATGTGGGGCTCCGCTGTGAGTCCCACTCCCTTTAGCCTCCTCCAAACTGCAGAAGCAGAATGTAGTATGGGTGCCAGAAGGGAGTGGATGCCCCTGCAATACTTGCCCAGTAAAAACTGAGCCCAGAGCGACTGCTGTGATCTGAATAACCACCAGAGCTTCAAAGAGAAAGCGTGGACCACGTCCTTCAATCTTCTGAAGCCCAAACCACCCTCATTAGTAGGAAGGCAAATATCCTTCCTTCTCTTCCAATGCATACGGTGAGCCTGATCCTTAGAATCCCACAAGAATCTAGCAAATGTACTCTCTAACTTCTTCAGCACTCTCTTGGGAGGCTGCATAATCTGAAGAAGATAGAGAGGCAAGGAAGAAAGGACAGACCTCAGTAAAGTAATCCTGCCACCAGGAGATAGCAGCCTAATGGCCCATCCAGAGATCTTACTCATGACCTTCTAAATTAGATCATCATATAAGAATGTCTTTCGGGCCCCCTTAAGCAAGGGTATGCCCAAGTATGTGATAGTCGCATTCGACGCCGAAAGCCGAGAATGTGCTCAAGTATCTCGAATTCTAGAAGGAAGTGCCCTCTTAGGCACAATAAGACCACTCTTGTCTCTATTCACCAACCGGCCGAGACCTCTCATAGTGCTCCAAATAATGAAGTACTTTCATCGACCGTTGTCTTTGGCCATTGGCAAATATGATCATAGCATCGCCCAAACAAAGATGTGAGACAAGAGTGTCACCTCTATGAATATATGCCATCGATGGATACCGGCTGGAAAACGTGAGTGAGATCCCGAGAGAAGTGTCTCACGCAATGATAAACAACGAAGGAGATATGGGATCTTCCTGTCTCGGCCACGAGAGGAAGGAAAGAAACCACAAGGCATGCCATTCACCAAGACGGAAAAATGGCACTCGGAAATACAATGCCCGATCCCATCTCTCCATATCCAATCGAATCCAAATCTCTCCATCACAAATCATCAAGAAGTCCGGTCTAACTCTGTCATACGCCTTAGCCATATCTAGCTTAAGGATGACATTACCCCACGGCCTCGGGTATCCAATGTATGGAGGGTTTAGGGTTTAGGGTTTTAGGGTTTAGGGTTTAGGGTTTTTAGGGTTTTAGGTTGTCTAGGGTCTAGGGTCTAGGGTTTGGGGTTTGGGGTTTGGGGTTTGGGGTTTTGGGTTTAGGGTTTTGGGTTTTAGGGTTTAGGGTTTAGGGTTTAGGGTTTTGGGTTTAAGGTGTTTAGGGTTTAAGGTGTTTAGGGTTTAGGGTTTAGGGTTTAGTTTTTTTTTTTAGTAAACACACCATCACAATCCCAGTGGTTGTCAGGCCTCCACCAGGAGAGGATGGGAGGGTTAAGGAAGCCTCGACCGTATATAAAATAACTCAAAGAAGTACATGGGAGGGGGACATAAAACCTGACCTCCAATCAAAAGAGTAAAGGAAATAACAGAAAGCAATAAATGAGGAGGTACTACCTCCCTAACAAAAAGTCTAAAGTAAGGATTTATAAATCACTAACAAAAGGACCTATAAACCTCTAACTGAAGGGAGTCCAGATCTATCAACCGGACTAAGCTGTGGTGCCGTCGTGGTAGATCCCGCGAGAAATGTACTCGAGTAGCAACGACGATCCCATCCCTCTGCAGCAAGCGAGTCAGCTACCTGGTTGCCCTCGCGGTATATGTGGCTAACTGTATCTCTGTCGAAGGCAAGTAGGTGTCTGATATGTCGAAGAGTAGCCTGAATAGTCCATGGTCCGCCCCCTCGGGTAATGCAGTGTATGGCCAAAGTAGAGTCTGACTCAATCCATAGAACTGATAGACCAATCCTCTGAGCAAGAAGAATCCCATCAAGAATAGCTCGAAGCTCAGCCTCCAAGATAGGGCAGTCATCATAGAAGGCGAAGAAAGCTCGGATACACTGACTGTCGAATCTCTAATAATGCCCCTCCACTAGCAAAACCTGCTTTGACACAACCATCGGTGTTGATCTTGTAAGATCCCACTCGTGGAGTGCGCCAGAAGACTAACACAGGGGGGGAGGGGGATGGAACAGTAAGATGAACACCAAATAATGGAGCGATATCCATATCTCCACGCCAATGGATGAACCTGAATAATCGGCCTGTGTGAAGAAGGGAGATAGTACGATAAACTCTCCAGATGATCCGTCTCGGCTCCATAGTAATATCCCGGTACTTCGCATCATTCCTCGCTGTCCATATATACCAAAGAATCAAGAGAGGAATAATAGTGCGAATATGGCCCTGACGGACAAACTGCCCTGAAAACCGCCAAGTCTGAAACCGATACTGAAAGCCCTCCAGGGGTCGAATGGTAATGTGAAAGATATCAGAGAAGTGGCCCCACACCTGATCTGCAATGGGACTGTCAATGAATAAATGCTGAATAGTCTCCGTGGCCGAACAACACTGACATCTCGAAGCCATCTGACTCCCAATCCGTCTCTGAATCACTACATCAACTGGGATAAGTCCCTGCCAAAGCCGCCAACAGAAAAAAGAGATCGTCGTCGGGATGATAGAACTCCAAATCATGCGATAAACTGCCTGTATAGTACTCCCCGTGCGAACTAACTGCCAAGCAGACTTGGTAGCAAATCTACCATCTGAAGTATCGGTCCACGTAATCTGATCAGGTACATGGGCAGTAATAGGTATGCTCCCTATCTGCTCTGCAATAGCCTGTGGAACCAACTGAAGGAGTCTGTCAAAGTTCCATCCAGTATCGTCGAATAAGTCATGCACCTGGATAGAGGAATGAGCCAATCATGGAAGGCTGGTTCGCGCCAATGGAATCTCCCATCCAACTGTCATGCCAAAAGAAAACGTGCCCACGATAGTAGAATACGGAACAGTAGCCAGTATGGGATGAGTACCCTGACAATACTTGCTCAATAAAAACTGAGCCCATAGTGATCGCTGTGAACGAAAGAGCCACCAGAGTTTTAGGGAGAATGTGTCAACAAGGTCCTGTAATCTCCTAAAGCCCAGTCTTCCCTCCTCAGTAGGAAGGCAAAGATCCTTCCACCTTCTCCAATGAAGTCGATGTGAATGATCTCTCGAGTCCCATAAAAATCTAGCAAAAATACACTCTTTAACTTCTTCAAGACAGCCTTGGGAGGCTTCATAATCTGAAGAAGATAGATCGGGAGCGAAGAAAGCATGATCGAATCGTAGTAATCCTCCCTCCGTGTGAGAGAAGTCTCGATGCCCAACCGTAAACCGACTCGCACTTTCTCGAATCAAGTCATCGATAAAAGATCTTGCGAGCCCTTTATATAAAGGGACACCAAGATAAGTGAAAGTCGTCAGCCGATGACGAAAGCCTGTCAGTGCTCCCATCTGTATCTCGACTAATAGAAGACCTCCTAGGTAAGATAATCCCGCTCTTATTTTTGTTCACCAACCGGCGGAAGCTCTCTCATAATGCTCTATACAAAGGCAAAACTCGGCGGATAGATCGCTTCGACCGTTGGCGAAAATAATCATATGATCCGCAAAACATAGATGAGAGATAAGGGCATCTCCTCCATTTCTCGTATGCCATCGATGGAATCGCCGATCTTCTTTGAGTAAGAAGGCGTGAAAAGTAATCATTCGCTATAATAAGCAAATGATGGAGAGATGGGATCACCCCGTCTCGAGAGCCCCGTGAAGAAGGGAAGAAACCACAAGGTCTGCCATTAAGCGAAACGAGAAATGACACTCCGATATACATCTCCGTATCCGATCAATCCACAAAGCATCAAATCCAAAGCCCTCCATAATGGAGATCAAGAAACCCCAATCCATGCGGTCATAGGCCTTAGCCATATCTAACTTGAGGATAACATTACCCCCCCGCACCTTCGTATCAAGTGTATGAAGTAACTCCTGTGCAAAGAGAACATTATCCCCAATGAGACGCCTTGCAATAAACCCGCTCCGAGGAGGTGAAATAATCTGAGGTAGAATAGTACTCAAACGCGAATTCAATGACTTTGTAACCAACTTATTAAAACCGTACATAAGTCGATAGGACGGAACTCGACCACCTACATGCATTATCCCGCTTCGGGAGCAGGACGATAGAAGTCGCCGAAAATCCTCTAGGAAAATGTCCCCCCTCAAAAAAATCCATGACTGCCCGAAACACATCATCCGAAACAATATCCCAACACTCCTGGAAAAAGTGTGAAGAGAATCCATCTGGCCCTGCAACACTGTCGGGATCAATACTAAACACCGCCTCCCGAACCTCATCCAAAGTGGGCATCCGATTAAGCTGCAAATTGTCCTCATTGGACACCAAACGAGGTATAATATCAGGTCGAATAGGATCGACAGGCTGAGGTGGAGCTGATAGTAGCTCCTGGAAAAAGGAAATTGCAGAAGGCTGGACAGTATCAGGAGAATCAAGCACCTCTCCTGTAGGGGCAGTAATAGAACGAATCCTGGCTCTGATACGGCGTCCCTGAACCATAGAGTGAAAATACCGGGTATTGTGATCGTCCTCACAAACCCAACGTGCCCCCGCTTTTTGTTTCCAAAAAGCCTCCTCAATAGATAATGTGCGGTTCAAAACCGCCTGTGCCTGGTGAAGAGAATCACGGTGAGTTGGACTTGGATCACTGTCATAGGCGAACTCTGCCTCATCAACTCTACTCTCTGCATCTCTGACCTTCTGAAAAATGTCTCCTAACACATGTCGATTCCACCAACGAAGGCCCTGTTTGAGCCGAAAGATCTTCTCCCAAAGGGCAGCCATTCCTGTATGATGAGTAGGAAATGACCACTTTTGGGATACAAAGCTCAAGAAATCATGATGTCTAGACCAAACGTTGAGGAATCGAAAAGGGCGGGGTCCCAAGTCGTCATCAAAGACCACTGAATCAACAACGGTGAGTGATCTGAAGTACTACGGTTCAAATGACGAACCGAGAATCGTGAACAGAAAGAGGCAACCAAAGAGTTAATCAAAACCCTGTCTAATCGCTTCCACACCCTCCCATTAGTCCACGATCACGACTACCGAGAAAAACTCCGCATCCGTCAAACCACAATCCATCATCATATCTCGCAAAATATGAGGTACCTCGATCACGAGTGTTCCTACCAAAGGCGCCACCATTGTGAGCAATCACATTAAAGTCTCCCCCAACCACCACGGCCCATCCATAGAAAGGGATATCTCGTGAAGTCCCTCCCATAAATCCCGACGCTCAACCGACGAGCAAGAAGCATACACTGGGGCAATATACATCGGCCTCTGGCTAATCTAGGATCCTCAACTTTAATATGAAGGAATTGGGGATGATCAACACATGAAGAAACGGTAGTCCACAAATTCCAAAAGCACCAAATTTTACTCGACTCATTCTCTAAACCCACATCAAAAGAGAGAAATCGTCTCGATAAAGTCAAAGTTTTTCTTCAAAACAAACGGCTCCAAAATCACCAAAAGTAAACCCGATGAAGTGAACCAATTTCTTAAGACGTCTACGAGTGGCGCAGTCACACACCCCGACATTCCAAATGATCACACACATTAAAGGGATGGCTATGATTTAAGCACCGTCTGATCATGAGTCACCCGCTTGCTTGGGCGCCAAGAAATAGGTAGGCCAATGGTAGATGGTTCTTTGCCAACCGGTCGACCGGTTGATAATAACGGTCGACCGTCTGAGCTCCCTGCTGGAACGGATGACATAATCGGGCGACCGTCTGTGCTTCCGGCCGGTCCGGATGATGGAATCGGTCGACCGTCTGAGATCTCCGTGGGAATAAAACTACCGTCTGAACTCTCTGACAAAACGGACGAGCTAACCAGTCGACCGGTCGGTCGTCCAGCTGGGTGCAGAAGATCATTGCCTTTCGAGGACTTCTTCCTCTGAACTGTAGTAAATCCATCTGACTCCTGCCTGTCCCCTAGACCACCCAAATCCTCAGATGAATTTCGACGAAAATGACCCTGTGGATGACCCCCCATCTGAATAGAGCTAGCAGTATCTGAAGGTAAAGAAGCCTCAACATTCTCATGACAACTAGGATCAGGGAGCGTATGTGGAATAGGATCAAACACTGGCTGCACTGGCTCTGATAGCATAGAATACTCACGAGGAAAACTCATCATATGATCAAGTAACGGATCAAAGATAGTATCTGGAGGAACTGGCTATGAAGCCAAAAAGTTGTAATCAAGAGTCGGGCGCAGGAGCGTGACTCTTAAGCACCACAGGAGGTGGTATGTCAATAGGAGGTGGAATGGAAGAAGAACTGGCAAGTGGGACCCACTGCTTCCGTGTCTCAACAACAACCTCCTTACCCTTGCCCTTCTCTCGCCCCTATCACAAAGAAACTAGCAGATCAACAATAAGCGGCTTAGGAGCTCGGTCAACTATAGGGTAGGGAGCACAACATCAATAGGCTTAGTAGCCGGGAGAACAAAGAATAGCTTAGTAGTCGGCAATATCTCTGGCTTACCACCTGAGCAACTCTATCAACATCCAATGAAGGCATCCCAACTCTATAATTCTCAATCGATGACCCATATGTCTATATTTCACACAAAAGTGAGGCAACCGCTCATACACAATAGGTTGCCAAAACTACGGATTCACCCTGCTCAATCCAAACCTCAATGGGGAGCTTATGCTCCAAATTCACCTCCACACAACCCCCGGCTTCGCTAGGCCTCAATAAATCTGCAATGCCTTTATCAATTCTCAAAGGAACCCCAACAAGTTTAGATAAAGCAAATAAAACTCCTTAGCACGTAAATGTACGGTGCAATAGGGGAATGAAATCCAAACAGGGGCAATGGGGTCTCAAAGATCGGGATGGAAATCACACGTCCATTTAAGCACACGATAGGGCAACCCATAATAAACCATAGAGGTTTCAAAAACAATCGACTATAGTCATCCTCATGCGTCAAATGTATAAGAATATGCTTAAAATCAATGAGCCCAAGCTTAAATTCACCAAGAAACCCAAACTTCGAAAATTGCGTGCACTCCACCATGCGGGGCTTACGGTGAGAAAATTTGCCTACAAGTGTGAACTTGAAAGGCTCGGCGAGAGAAGCTTCCTCATCAGCAGTAATAGTCAAAGCTGGTTCTCCACGATGTAAAAATGGCTCCTTAGCCACAAAATTATGACAAGAAGAATCAGGGGCAGCTTGAAGGACGGAGGCAAATGACTTACGCATACTACACTCGCTCAACAAGAAATGGTCTGTCTATCATCACAAAGAAGCTAAAGATAAGTTTTTCGACCATTATTCAAGGCGCATCGAGCTTCTTGAGGAAAAACATGAGGTCCTGGATTAATTAAAGCAATTGAATTAGGCAAAACGGAGGAGGACGGAAAACAGTAGGATTAGCACTGGCGACTACCGTGGGGCAGCAGAGCACGACAGGGCACGCCAGGTGCTGTAGCGCGGCACCCGAAAGCGGGCATGGTTTTTCCGCACGAAGCCCCTCGAATTGGATTGAGCGCCACCCGGGCACCAAACCGTGGTCCAAATGTAGCCCAACCGAGCTTGGAACGCCCCGATTTGCGTTACGGATTGGGCGCGCTACCGCCGGGGCCCGAGGGTGGCAATATGGGTCACGTTTCATCGGCGGGATAGAGGAAATGGCGCCACCCATGGCGCAATCAGATGGGAGGGTGCGGTCGTGGCTAAATTGGACGTTCTAGGAATTGGAAAAGGTGAGGCCGCGCTGCGGGCTCGAGGAGGCCGGGCGACCCGCGCGTCAAGCGTCGGGTGACAGAACACAGGGCCAATTGCTGGGATGCAATTGACCCTCCATTGAGGTCGCCTAGGGATGGCGCAACCGTGGGGGACCGGCCGGAGGATGGGTCACCGTTGGTTGGGGCCGCGGCTACACTAGGTGGCTCACCTAGGGTTTCCGCGATTGACTGGCTTTTGGGCGGCGTGAGGCCTGATTGAGGGGGCGTGGGGCCGGTGTTTGGGATGAGGATGGCCGGCGAGAGGTGGCCGACCATGGTGGAGGGGTTGTCCGGTGGTTTGGTCGGTTGGTTCGGTGCATTGGGGTGCGTGCGGGTTGAAGGGTCCATGAATCGCCTGGCTTATTTTTTTTTCTTCAAAATCACCCAAGTGTTGGGAGAAAAGGCGGCGGTTGGTTTGGTTTTGGTTTTAGGGTTTAGGGTTTAGGGTTTAGGGTTTAGGGTTTAGGTTTAGGGTTTAGGGTTTAGGGTTTAGGGTTTAGTAGAGAGTTCGTGGTTTAGGGTTTAGGGTTTAGGGTTTAGTAGAGAGTTTAGGGTTTAGGGTTTAGGGTTTAAGGTTTAGTAGAGGTTTAGGGTCTAGGGTTTAGTAGAGGTTTAGGGTCTAGGGTCTAGGGTCTAGGGGGTAGGGTGTTAGGGTTTAGGGTGTTAGGGTTTAGGGTTTGGGGTTTAGGGTTTTGGGGTTTGGGGTTTGGGGTTTGGGGTTTTTTTTTTTTTTTTTGTAAACACACCATCACAGTCCCAGCGTGGTTGTCAGGCCTCCACCAGGAGAGGATGGGGGGGTTAAGGAAGCCCCGACCATATATAAAATAACTCAAAGAAGTACATGGGAGGGGGACATAAAACCTGACCTCCAATCAAAAGAGTAAAGGAAATAACAGAAACAATAAATGAGGAGGTACTACCTCCCTAACACAAAGTCCAAAGTAAAGACTTATAAATCTCTAACAAAAGACCTATAAACCTCTAACTGAAGGGAGTCCAGAACTATCAATCTGGACTAAGCTACGGTGCCGTCGTGGTAGATCCTGGGGGCTGTACTCTGAGTAGCAACGACGATCCCATCCCTCTGAAGCAAGAGAATCAAGAACTCGGTTGCCCTCGCCAGATGTGAGAAAGCAGATCACGGTCGAAAACAAGTAGTCATTCGATATGGCGGAGAGTAGCTCGAATAGTCCACGGTCCTCCACCCGGTAATGCAAAGTGTATGGCCAAAGTAGTCGACTCAATCCACAGAACTGACAATCCAATCCTCTGAGCAAGTAAAATCCCGTCAAGAATAGCTCGAAGCTCAGCCTCCAAGATAGAGCATTCACCATAGAAGGAGAAGAATGCCCGAATACACTGACTGTCGAATCTCTAATAATCCCTCCTCCACTAGCGAAACCATCTTTGACGCAACCATCAGTGTTAATCTTGTGGGATCCCACTCGTGGAGTGCGCCAGAAGACTAAAATAGGGAGAGAAATGGGTGGAGCAGTAAGAGATACACCAAACAATGGGGCGACATGGTTTGGGGGTTTGGGGTTTAGGGGTTCAAGGTTTAGGGTTTTAGGGTTTAGGGTTTAGGGTTTAGGGTTTGGGTTTGGTGTTTGGGGTTTGGGGTTTGGGGTTTTTTTTTTTTTTTTTTTTATTCAAGCACCAAAGACAGCCCAAGATGGTTTTAGGCCTCTACCGGAGATGATTGGTGGGGGTTTCGATGCCCCTACCAATCGTATTTATATAAAATGGTAGTACATGTGAGAGGGGATATGAACCCGACCTCCAAGCATACAACGAATGAAAAAAAATTCCTCAAACCACAAAGAAATAAAGAGATACTACTTCGTGCATAATTCGAAAAGCAAAAGCAAAAGCAAATGAAAACCAAACTAACAAAAACTAAAGACCTCTAACTCGATGGAAGGCCATATCCGCTGGCCTCAAGTAGTCCACGCGAACGACGTGGCAAGTCTGAAGATCCATACTCCTGATAATGTCGTTGGTCCCAGCCCTCAGAAGCTAAAGAGTCAGCGACCTGGTTTCCTCTCGAAAAATATGAGAAATTGTGTCTCGATCGAATGAAAGAAGATGTCGGATGCGTCCCGAGTATTGATCGAATCACCCACGGCCCCCACCACGTGAAATGCAATGAACAACGAGTGTAGAGTCAGTCTCAATCCATAAGTCCACAAGACCCATCCGTCGGGCAAGCTCAATGCCCTGTAAAATGGCTCTCAACTCTGCCTCCAAAATAAGTATGTCTCCGTAGCTGTGAGAGAAGGCCCGATACAACGCCCAGGTGTGATCTCTCGATAACACCCCGCCACTCGCAAATCCATCCCCGACGCATCCATCAAGATTGATCTTGGTAGATCCAAACCCAATGGGGCACGCCAATAAACCAAAGTAGGGGGGCTGGGGTAGGAGAAGTAAGAGTAAAACCAAAATGCGGGCAAGATCAAGGTCCCCACGCCAATGCACAAATCGAAAGAGTCTTCCCATATGTAGTAAAGAAATAGTGTGATAGACCCGCCAGATGATACGATTGGGCTCCATGCCAATCCTACGATGTCAGATCATTCCTAGTCTGTCCAAATGTACCAAAAGACCAAAGCAAAGGGATGATAGTGCGAATATGGCCACTCGACAAACCGGCTCGAGAATCTCCAAGTCTCGAAATCTATGTCAGAAAGCATCTCTCCA
This sequence comes from Forsythia suspensa, assembly GCA_023638005.1. Classification (NCBI taxonomy): domain Eukaryota; kingdom Viridiplantae; phylum Streptophyta; class Magnoliopsida; order Lamiales; family Oleaceae; genus Forsythia; species Forsythia suspensa. Next base: position 39,964,310 of record CM042665.1, read on the forward strand.
ACCCCGAGGGAATGCCAAAAATAGCCGAGAAGTGCTGCCATATACCGTGAGCCATGTGGCTATCAATAAAGACATGCCGGATGGTCTCAATCAACGAACAAAGATCGACACCTTGATGCCATGTGGGCCCGAATCCTCCTCTCGAATAATCACATCCATCGGCACCAAACCCCGCCACAATCTCCAACAAAAAAGAGATAGTCTCATGGATGATCGGGCCCAAATCATGTGACAAAAGGCTCAAGAGTACTCCCAAGTGCGAACAAGTCGCCATGCCGACTTGGTAGAAAACCTACCATCCGGGGTGTCTTTCCACATAGGTCTATCAAGAACATCGGGACAAAGCGGTAGACTTCCAACCTGGATTGCTATATCATGTGGAAGGACCAACAAGAGTCTATCGATATCCCATCCAGTATCATCAAAAAACTCAACTACCTGGACGGAGGTATGCTCCCTATGAGGAAACATTTGAGCTAAAGTCATGTCACCCATCCAACAGTCGTGCCAAAAGAATATACTCCCCTGACCCAACTGCCACGCTGGCTGGGCTCACTGTGAGTCCCACCCCCTTTAGCCTCCTCCAAACCGCAGAAGCAGAATGTGGTATGGGTGCCAGAAGGGGGTGGGTGCCCCTGCAATACTTGCCCAGTAAAAACTGAGCCCAAAGCGACTGCTGTGATCTGAATAACCACCAGAGCTTCAAAGAGAAAGCATGGACCACGTCCTCTAATCTTCTGAAGCCCAAACCACCCTCATTAGTAGGAAGGCAAATATCCTTCCATCTCTTCCAATGCATACGGTGAGCCTGATCTTTAGAGTCCCACAAGAATCTAGCAAATGTACTCTAACTTCTTCAACACACTGTCTGGGAGGGTGCATAATCAAGAAGATAGAGAGGCAAGGAAAAAGAAAGGATGACCTCAAGAAAGTAATCCCGCCACCAGAGATAGCACCTAAAGGCCCATCCGAGATCTTGCTCTTGACCTTCCGAAATAGACCATCATATAAGAAGGTCTTTCGGCCCCTTAAACAAGGGTATGCCCAAGTATGTGATAGTCAGCCGACGCCGAAAGCCAAGAATGTGCTCAAGTATCGAATCCTAGAAGGAGGTGCCCTCTTAGGCACAATAAGACCACTCTTGTCTCTATTCACCAACCGCCGAGACCTCTCATAGTGCTCCAAACAATGAAGTACTCTCTTTATCGATCGTCTTTGGCCATTGGCAAATATGATCATATCATCAAGAAAACAAAGATGTGAGACAAGAGTGTCACCTCTATGAATATATGCCATCGATGGATACTCTTTGGAAAACTTGAGTGAGACCCCGAGAGAAGTAATCTGCTGCAATGATAAACAACGAAGGAGATATGGGATCCCCTGTCTCGACCACGAGAGGAAGGAAAGAAACCACATGCGCCCGCCATTCACCAAGATGTAAAATGGCACTCGTAAATACAACGCCCGATCCTATCCCTCCACATCCAATCGAATCCAAATCTCTCCATCACAGTCATCAAGAAGTCCCAGCCTAACTCGTCATATGCCTTAGCCATATCTAGCTTAAGGATGACATTGCCCCACGGCCCGGGTATCCAATGTATGGAGCATCTCCGTGCAACAAGACATTATCACCAATCGCCTCTCCCCGAATAAAGCCACTCACGTGGAGAGATGATACGAGGCAAAACAACACTTAAGCGAGAGTTCAAGAGCTTGGTGACAATCTTGTTGAACACCGCGTGCAAAGACTAATCGGTCTATACTACGTCCATCGACAAGCGTTGTCTCTCTTGGGAAGCAAGATTATAGAAGTAGCAGAGAATCCCCAGCAGATGCCCACCATCAAAGAAGTCCAAAATCGCATTTAAAAACATCATCCTTGACAATTTCCCAACATCACGAAAAAATGAGAAGTGAACCCATCCGACTCGCCACACTATCTCGCATCAATCTTGAACACTACATCTCTAACCTCACCAATGATGGAAGTCGGTTCGACTCCCGATTATCCTCCCGAGTAACCAAAGAGGGATAATATCCGTAAAATTTGGTCATTGCTCAAGGGCGGGAGCAGAAAGGAGGTCCCGAAAAAGGAAACAAATGAACCTCGAATCTCCTCGTGTGTGCATAAAGTCTCTCCCGTCCGAGATCTAATAGAATGTATACGGGCCCGCATGCGCGCGCCCGCACCATCGAATGAAAATACCTCGTGTTGTGCTCTCCTCGCACATCCAACGAGTCCCACCTTCTGCTTCCGTAAGCCTTCCTCAATAGACAAAGCACGGTTCAAGTGGGGCCCGAGCCGATGTAAGTGTTCTCTATGTGCGGTGTGATGGATCCAAATCATATTTCATCTCGCCTCATCCACACCGCCTCAAAGATCTCTAATTCTCTCAAATATATCCCCAAACACATTTCTACTCCACCAACGAAGTCCCCTCGCTCATCCTAAAGCACTTCTCCCAAAGAGCAACCATCCCCTCAGAACCGAGTAGGGTATGACCACTTTTGAGAGACAAAGGATAAAAAATCATGATGACGGGACCAAACATCGAGGAACCGAAAAGGCCTAGGCCCCCCCCATCCTCGGCCTCAACCCAACTCATTAACAAAGGCGAATGATCGACGAGACCGATTGAGATGCCTCATCAGAATCGTCGAAAGAAGGATGCGCCTCACGACTCATCAAAACCCTCATCAAGTCTCTTCCACACCCTCCTATTATGCCAAGTATAAGGACTACCGGAAAATCCAAAGATCATCAATCCACACTCCATCATCATATCACAAAATCGGTCTTTCCTCTATCACGAGTATCGACTCCCGTCCGCTCACCATCATGAGCAATGACATTGAAGTCACCACCAACAAGCAAGGGCCATCCACAACTGGGAAACCTGGTGAAGTCCTCAAATAAATCCCTGCGTCCTACAATGTAACATGAAGCATACACAAAGCGATAAAAAGATAGGTCTAGCCAATCTAGGATCCTCGATCATTAGATGAAGAAACCGGGATGATCAACAATCACACACACAATCGTCCCCACATTCCAAAACACCAAATCTTACTCGATCGGTTCTCGACACCGATATCAAACCCATGTAAGCATTTAACAAAGTCAAAGCTATCCTCAAATGTAAAAGGCTCCAAAAGAGCGAGGAAAAAATACGATGTAATCGAACAAGCTTCCCAAGTCTCTTAGTCTTAGAAGCACGCACCCTTCTAACATTCCATATGAGGATTGACATCACAAAGACCGAGAGAGGGAACCATGAGTACCGACATACTCCCGAGTGATCGGCCTAGAAGCGCGGAGAGGAGCAATAACTCATGTGGGACCCCACTCAAGATCGAAAAGAAACCATCGCCCCCGTCGCTCATCCAAACCAACCAAATCACCATGTGAACTCCTACGAAAGTGACTTCGTTGGTGTGTACCCATCGAATGTAACAAGATGTATCTCGAGGGGGCTGCCGATGAAATAGATAGAAAAGAAGCCTCGACATTATCTCGGCAATCCAGAGAGGGCTAGTATCGTGATTAGAATCAATTGTGTCATCCAAACATACCCAAAGACGTGGTGCAAAGCAAGCATATGGTCAAGCAAAGTGGTCAAAGAATTTCGAATGAGCCAAAGTAATCGGTGGGGCCCATGAGAGATAGCCGGGTCTATCATGCAATGAGGAACCATAGACAGGATCAATAAGCGAGCGTGACTCAAAGATAGTGGTCCACCGCGAGAGGGAGGTCGCAGGTAGGGCCCGCAATAGTCAATAGCCTATCATGCAATGAGTAATCATAGCAAAAGTCGATGTCTCGTAAAAGATCGGTGGTGGGGCCCACATGTGATATGGCGGGGTCCATCGGCCGAGAAACATCCAGACTCGACTAATCGAGAGAATCGGAGTAGGAAGTAGTGATGAAATGTATGATGGGGCCGTCGAGAGACGGCCGGGTCCAAAGCAGCAAAGGAGCCTCCAAAGAGGGGCCCATATGAATACTATGCGAGAAATCACAGTGGGACCCACATGTCGCGAGTCCGGGCCCACGCTTTCGTGTTTCGAGAAATGGTGGAAATAAGAGTAGTAGAACTAACAATTGTAGAACACCGCACTATATCAAGTGTGGGGTCTGCAAGAACACCAAAGCGAGAACTCTCGCATGGCTCGCAAGAGAAGTGGCGGGGCCCGCAGAGGTGGAGATATCAACACCTCGCCTATGCTTTGTGCTCTCGATCGTCATTGGGGCCCACTGCTGAGGCCGATCAACAACTACTTCCTTACCCTTAGCTTTTCCGGACTGTCAAGAATCTCGAAGAATTGCTAGTAGTAAGGGAGGAGCGTAAATGATCCGAGTAAGTGGAGGAGGCAAACTAGTACTAGAAGGGGGGTGGCCGGATGGAGCAACCGGGGATAAGGAGCAAAGGTGTGCCACCGCTCGACATCGACCAAGAGAGTGACCCATATGTCGACACTTAGAACAAAATAACGGTGGTTTCTCATAAACCGCGACCGCCAAAACTCCCACCATCACCCCTATCAATCCAGATCCGCCGGGTAACTTATGTTCTAAGTTAACCTCCACATGCACCCTAGCCTCACTAGGTCTCAACAAATCCTTGAGAGCCTCATCAATACGCAAAGGTATACCCACAATCTTAGCCAAAGCAAAAATCACACTTGGATCGCATATGCACGTGTAATAAAGGGAAGGACAACCAAACAGAGCAATTGGGGTTTCACAATCGGGTCCAAAGTCACATGTCCATTTAAGGACTCGCATAGGACACCCATCAATATAATATAAAGAACGCAAAAACAATCTACTATAATCATTTTCATGCGTCAAGTGAATCAATACATGCTTGCAATCTATCAAGCCAAGCCTATAATCACCATAGAATCCAAATTTCGTAAAGCAATCACGCACCTTTGCCATAGTAGGCTTTCGATGTGAGAATTTGCCAACAAGTGTAAACTTGAATGGCTCGTAAAAGCGCCTCTTCTTCCACAATCAAAATAAATGACGGCCACCTCGATGTAGCCCTGTGGCCTATGCGTAATAGAGTGAATAATCAAGCTCGTGGAGCAGCTAAAATAGCGTAAAAGATTTCCTTTCATTCCGCCTCGCTTGTGAAAGTGTAGGACGACCGTAAACAATTTGAAGCATATGTCCATCTACCTTGATTAAGTGCGATCTGGTCCTCCTGTGGGAAAACTGATGATGGATCTGGGTGTGGATTAACTGGCCAAACAAGCTGTTTTTGGCGCCGGCGCGTGGAACCCACGCCGCCACCGTCTTGCGGCCCCGTGCGGGGCCCCGAAACCAACCTTGTTGGAATTCGATGATTTTTTACAGGAAGGTGCGGAATTTCATGCTGATTCTGGGCATGTGGCGCGTTTTCAATTTGGAGGTCTACAGACGGAGATATGGCCTGTTTTCCGAGTGACTGTTCGGTCTGAAAATTGGGTCCCACAGGCGCGTCCGATGTCCGATCAGGCTGAAATTTTGGTCGAGTGGTCGGTATAACATTACCTAACTGTGGGTCAGGCGCGTGTAGCTTGGTGGGGCCCACAGGATCGCGAATTGAAATCTGCTGCACGTTTTCCAAGGTATTGATTCCGGTCAAATTGGACGTTGGGGACACCATTCTGGGGTTTTCGGGCTTCTGAGATCATTGGTGATGGTCCCACGTCCAAATTCTGATCATAAGATGTCGAATTGAGTGCATTGGGATGCGTGCCTCGCGTTTTCCAATGCAAAACAGATTTATTTTGTCCCAAATCTGCTGCTATATGTCTGATTTCTGTAGTAGATGTTATTGGGGATGTGTTTCCGCCGTCAATAGTGTTGTTTTCCGGTAGAGAAGGTGGTGGGTCGGGTGGTTTTGTGGGTGGTAAAGCCATGAGGAGATAACTCTCCTTTTTCGCCGCCTAGAGAGAAGTCAGAGAGAATTTTTTAGTATTGAAAGTTAAATGAGAAATGGCTTTTTGGTTTGGGGTTTGGGGTTTGGGGTTTAGGGTTTAGGGTTTAGGGTTTAGGGTTATGTAGAGAGGTTTAGGTTTAGGGTTTAGGGTTTAGGGGTTTAGGGTTTAGGGGTTTGGGGTTTAGGGTTTAGGGTTTAGGGTTTTTTTTTTTATTTTTTATTTTTATTTTTTTTATTTTTTTTTATAAACACATCATCACAGTCCCAGCGTGGTTGTCAGGCCTCCACCAGGAGAGGATGGGAGGGTTAAGGAAGCCCCAACCATATATAAAATAACTCTCAAAGAGATACGTGGGAGGGGACATAAAACCCGACCTCCAATCAAAAAAAGAGTAAAGGAAATAATGAAGCAATAAATGAGGAGGTACTACCTCCCTAACACAAAGTCCAAAGTAAAGACTTATAAATCTCTAACAAAAGACCTATAAACCTCTAATCAAGGGAGTCCAGAACCATCAACACGGACTAAGCTGCTGTACCGTCGTGTAGTAGATCCGGGGTTTGTACTCGAGTAGCAACGACGAACCCATCCCTCTCAAGCAAGAGAATCAAGACAACTGGTTGCTCTCGCAGAGATGTGAGAAAGCAGATCTCGATTCGAAAACAAGTAGTCATTGTCGATATGGCGGAGAGTAGCCCGAATAGTCCACGGTCCTCCACCCACCGTAATGCGGTGTATGGCCAAAAGTAGTCGACTCAATCCACGTAACCGACAATCCAATCCTCTCGAGCAAGTAAAATCCCATCAAGAATAGCTCAAGCTCGGCCTCCAAGATAGAGCATTCACCATAGAAGGAGAAGAATGCCGAATACAACGACTGTCGAATCTCTAATAATCCCTCCTCCACTAACAAAACCATCTTTGACGCAACCATCAGTGTTAATCTTGTGGGATCCCACTGGTGGAGTGCGCCAGAAGACTAAAATAGGGGGAGAGATGGGTGGAGCAGGAAGAGATACACCAAACAATGGGGCGACATCGATATCTCCACGCCAATGGATGAACCTGAATAAACGGCCTGTGTGAAGAAGGGAGACAGTACGATAAACTCTCCAGATGATCCGTCTCGGCTCCATAGTGATATCCCAAGATGCCGCATCATTCCTCGCTGTCCAGATATACCAAAGAATCAAGAGCGGAATAATCGTGCGAATATGGCCCTGACGGACAAATTGCCCTGAAAACCGCCAAGCCTCGAAACCAGATCGAAAACCTCCGCGGGTCGGGGATAATATGAAAGATAGCGTAGAAGTGGCTCCACACCGAGGCGCAACAGGTCATCAATGAATAAATCTTTGGATAGTCTCGTAGCGTAACAACACCGAAACCATGAAGCCATATGACACCCAATCCGTCTCTGAATCACTACATCAACTGGAATGAGTCCCTGCCAGAGCCTCCAACAGAAGAAAGAGACTGTCGTCGGGATGAGAGAACTCCAAATCATGCTATAGACATACCAGTATAGTACACCTGTCGTATGAACTAATCGCCATGCCGACTTGGTAGCAAATCTACCATCCGAAGTATCTGCCCAAGTAATCGATCAGTACACGGGGAGTAATAGGTATACTCCTATCTCGCTCTCGCCAATAGCTCGTGGAACCAATCAAGGAGTTCGCCAATGTTCCATCCAGTATCATCAAATAAGGCATGCAACTGGATAGAGGAATGAGTCAACTGCAGGAACTGGTCTGCCAATGTGGAGTCTCCCATCCAACAGTCATGCCAAAAGAAAACGTGTCCACGACCCAATTTCCACGCAATGTGGGACTCGTCATGCGGCCAATGTGCCGATCGCCGCCTCAGACGGTAAGGCGAGTAATCTGGAACAAGAGCCATCACGGATGAGTACCCTGACAATATTTGCTCAGTAGAAACTGAGCCCACAAAGTGATCGCTGTGAACGAAAGAGCCACCGAGCTTTAGGGAGAATGTGTCAACAAGGTCCTGTAATCTCCTAAAGCCCGTCCTCCCTCCTCAGTAGGAAGGCAAAGATCCTTCCACCTCCTCCAATGAAGTCGATGTGAATGATCTCTCGAGTCCCATAAGAATCGAAAGCAAAAATACTCTCTAACTTCTTCAAGACAGACCTTGGAGGCTTCATAATGAAGAAGATAGAGAGCGGAGCGAAGAAAGCACAGATCGAATCGTAGTAATCCTCCCTCCGTGTGAGAGAAGTCTCGATGCCCAACCGTAAATCCGACTCATTTCTCTCAATCAAATCATCAGATAAAAGATCTTGCGAGCCCCTTTATATAAAGGGACACCAAGATAAGTGAAAGGTCGTCTGGCGATGACGAAAAGCTCTGTCGGTGCTCCAATCTATGTATCGACTAATAGAAGATCGCTGGGTAAGATGATCCGCTCTTATCTCTGTTCACCAACTGGTCGGAAGCTCTCTCATAATGCTCTATACAGTGCAAAACTCGGCGAATAGACTGCTTCTGACCGTTGGCGAATATAATCATATCATCTGCAAAACATAGATGAGAGATAAGAGCATCTCCTCCATGTCTGTATGCCATCGATGGGATCTGCCGATACTGCTGAGTAAGAAGGCGTGAGAAGTAGTCTGCTACTATAATAAACAGCGATGGAGAGATGGGATCACCCTGTCTGAGCCCCCGTGAAGAAGGAAAGAAACCACAAGGTCTGCCATTAAGCAGAACCGAGAAATGACACTCCGATATACATCTCCGTATCCGATCAATCCACAAAGCATCAAATCCAAAGCCCTCCATAATGGAGATCAAGAAACCCCAATCCATGCGGTCATAGGCCTTAGCCATATCTAACTTGAGGATAACATTACCCCCGCACGCTTCGTATCAAGTGTATGAAGTAACTCCTGTGCAAGGAGGACATTATCCCCAATGAGACGTCCTGCAATGAATCCGCTCTGAGGAGGTGAAATAATCTGAGGTAGAATAGTACTCAAACGTGAATTCAATAGCTTTGTAACCAACTTATTAAAAACCGTACATAAGCTGATAGGACGGAACTCTGACCACCTACATGCATTATCCCGCTTCGGGAGCAGGACGATAGAAGTCGCTGAAAATCCTCTAGGAAAATGTCCCCCCTCAAAAAAATCCAAGACTGCCCGAAACACATCCTCCGAAACAATATCCCAACACTCCTGGAAAAAGTGTGAAGAAAATCCATCTGGCCCCGCAACACTGTCAGGATCAATACTGAAAATCGCCTCCCGAACCTCAGCCAAAGTGGGCATCCGATTAAGCTGCAAATTGTCCTCATCGGACACCAATCGAGGTATAATATCAGGTCGAATAGGATCGACAGGCTGAGGTGGAGCTGATAGAAGCTGCTGAAAAAAAGAAATCGCAGAAGGCTGGACAGTATCAGGAGAATCAAGCACCTCTCCTGTAGGTGTAGTAGTAGAACGAATCTCGGATTACGTCTGGCGTGCCCGAACCATAGAGTGAAAATATCGGGTATTGTGATCGCCTCACAAACCCAGCGTGCCCCGCTTTTGTTTCCAAAAGCCTCCTCAATAGATAATGTGCGGTTCAAAACCGCCTTTGTGCACGGTGAAGAGAATCACGGTGAGTTGGACTCGGATCATCATCGTAGTCTAACTCGCCTCATCAACTCTACTCGCATCTCGACCCGCTAAAAATGTCTCCAAACACCGTCGATTCCACCAACGGAGGCCCTGTTTGAGCCGAAGATCTTCTCCCAAAGAGCGACCATTTCTCGTATGATGAGTAGGAAATGAACACTTTTGGGATACAAAGCTCAAGAAGTCATGATGTCTAGACCAAACGTTGAGGAATCGAAAAGGCGGGGTCCCAAGTCGTCATCGAAGACCACTTTGAATCAACAAGCGGCGAGTGATCTGAAGTACTACGGTTCAAATGACGAACCGAGAATCGTGAACAGAAAGAGGCAACCAAAGAGTTAATCAAAACTCTGTCTAATCGCTTCCACACCCTCCCATTAGTCCACGATATCTTGTCGCTAGAAAATCACTGCATCCGTCAAACCACAATCCATCATCATATCTGCAAAATCTGAGGTACCTCGATCACGAGTGTTCCTACCAGTGCGCTCACCATTGTGAGCAATCACATTAAAGTCTCCCCCAACCAGCCACGGCCCATCCATAGAAAGGGATATCTGGTGAAGTCCCTCCCATAAATCCCGACGCTCAACTGGCGAGCAAGAAGCATACACTGGGGTAATATACATCGGCCTGGCTAATCTAGGATCCTCAACTTTAATATGAAGGAATTGGGGATGATCAACACATGAAGAAACGGAAGTCCCCAAATTCCAAAAGCACCAAATTTTACCCGACTCATTCTCTAGACCCACATCGAATGAGAGAAATCGTCGGATAAAGTCAAAGTTTTTCTTCAAAACAAACGGCTCCAAAATCACCAAAAATAAACACGATTAAAAGCTGAACCGGTTTCTTAAGACGTCTGCGTGGCCGAAGCGCCACTCCCTCACATTCCGGATAATGACACACATTAAAGAGATCGGCTATGTGTGAAGTACTGTCGATCATGAGTCACCCGCTTGGTCGGGCGAGAAATATCTGTGACTTTCGAGGACTTCTTCCTCTGAACTGTAGTGAACCCATCAGACTCTTTTCTCTCTCCTAAACCAACCAAGTCCTCTGAAGAATTTCGACGAAAGTGTCCCTGAGGATGACCCCCCATCTGAATAGAACTAGCAGTATCGGAAGGTACAGAAGCCTCAACATTCTCCTGACACATGGGATCAGGGAGAGAATGTGGAATAGGATCAAACACTTGGTCAGATCTTGGCTCGATAGCATAGGATACTTACGGGAAAACTCATCATGTGATCAAGTAACGGATCAGAAAAAGTATCTCGTGGGAACTGGCTCGGAAGCCAAAAAAGTAGTAATCATAGGGCTGGGCTCAGGAGCAGGTCTCTCAAGCGCCACAGGTGGTGGGATAGCAATGGGAGGTGGAATGGAAGAAGAAGCGGCAAGTGGGACCCAGCTGTTTCCTCGTCTCAACAACAACCTCCTTTACCCTTACCCTTCCCTCGCCCTATCAACGATGGCCGGCGGATCAACAACAATCGCTTAGGAGCCGGGTCAATCTGTATAGGGTAGGAAGAACAACATCAATAGGCTTAGTAGCCCTCGGGGGCAACATCCGGGCTTATCGGCTTACGGCCCGAGCAACTCTATCAATATCCAGCGGAGGCAACCCAACTCTACATTTCTCAACAAGGTGACCCATATGGCGACATTTCACACAAAAGTGAGGCAACCGCTCATAAACAATAGGTTGCCAAAACTACGGGATTCACCCTGCTCAATCCAACCCTCTCGGAGCTTATGCTCCAAATTCACCTCCACACAAACCCCGGCCGCTTAGGCCTCAATAAATCATGGTCGCCTCATCAATTCTCAAAGGAACCCCAACAAGTTTAGATAAAGCAAATAAAAACTCCTTAGCACGTAAATGAAGCAGGCGATGAAGGAAATGAAATCAAACAGGGCAATGGGGTCTCAAGATCGGGATGGAAATCACACGTCCATTTAAGCACACGCATAGGGCAACCCATAATAAACCATAGAAGTTTCAAAAATAAGCGACTATAGTCATCCTCATGCGTCAAATGTATGAGAATATGCTTAAAATCAATAAGCCCAAGCTTAAATTCACCAGTAAATCCAAACTTCTGAAAAGAGTTGCGTACCTCCACCATACGGGGCTTACGATGAGAAAATTTACCTACAAGTGTGAACTTGAAAGGCTCAAGCAAGAGAAGCTTCCTCATCGCCAGATAATAGTCAAAGCCGGTTCTCCACGATGCAAGAATGGCTCTTTAGCCACTGGCGATGACAAGAAGAATCGGGGGCAGCTTAAAGGATTAAAGCAAATGACTTCACGATACTCCGTTCAATCGAAGAAATGGTGCATCTATATCACCACGGCAAAGAAGATAAGTCTTTCTGCCACTATTCAAGGCAGACTGTGCTTCTTGAGGAAAAACATGAGGGCCTGGAGTAATACAGAAGCAGCTTGAATTAGGCAAACGGAGAGGGACGGAAAAAACAGTAGGAGGGACACGCTGTTGGCAAACGCGTGGCGTGCGCGCCATAGCGCGCTGCCTGTGCGCAGCAGTGCAAGTGCAGTTGAGGGCCGGCATGGCATGGCTGCGTTCGCCGGACCCTCTGGCATCGAGTCAAGCGCCACCCTGGGCTGGAAACTAGGGTTCAAGGGGAGCCCAACCGAAACCGGCCTTTCGTTTTGGCGTTCGGGTCCGATCGCGTTCTTTGGGGCACGAGGTTAGGTGCAATGTGTTGCGCAATTCATCCAATTGAGTCAATTTTTGCGCAATACTTGGCTCGAGCAGGGGAGAGGAGATGAGAGTGGCAGAATAGGGCACGCCTGGAATTGGTGCACGGTTTGACGCGGCCAAGGGGCCTGAGGGGGCGGGCGACCCATTGCGCGTCGCGTCTGATGTCAAGAGAGCAGGGGCCAATTGCTGGGATGCAATTGACCCTCCAATGAGGTCGCCTAGGGTTGGCGTAACCGTGGGGGACTGGCCGGAGGATGGGTCACCATTGGTTGGGGCCGCGGCTACACTAGGCGGCTCACCTAGGGTTTCCGCGCTTGAATGGTTTTTGGGCGGCGTGAGGCCTGATTGAGGGGGCGTGGGGCCGGTGTTTGGTATGGAGATGGCAAAATCGCTTAGGAGAGGTGGGCGACCAAGGTGGAGGGTTGTCCGGTGGTTTGGTTTGGGGTTGGTTAGGTGCATTGGGGTGCGTGCGGCATGAGGGGTCCATGAATCGCCTAAGGCGGGTTTTTTTCTCCCAAAATCGCCTAAGGTTTAGAGAGAAAAGCGGGTGGTTTGGTTTTTTAGGGTTTAGGGTTTAGGTTTTTTTTTTTTTTTTTTTTTTTTGTAAACACACCATCACGGTCCCAGTGTGGTTGTCGGGGCCTCCACCAGAGAGGATGGGGGTTAAGGAAGCCCGACCATATATAAAATAACTCAAAGAAGTACATGGGGGGGACATAAAACCAACCTCCAATCAAAAGAGTAAAGGAAATAATGAAAGCAATAAATGAGGAGGTACTACCTCCCTAACACAAAGTCCAAAGTAAAGACTTATAATTCTATAACAAAAGACCTATAAACCTCGAAGGGAGTCCGGAAGGAGTCACGGAGAACTATCAACTGGGGGACTACGGTAGCAGGCTTGAACCCATCCCGCGAAGCAAGTAGATCACAGAAACTGTTACTCACGAGTAGCAACGACGAACCCATCCCTCACGATAAGCAAGAGAATCACAGCCACGGTCCTCCACCTGGTTGCCATCACGGTAGATGTGAGAAATCCGTATCATCCGATCCGAAAACAAGTAAAAATCCCGTCGATATGGCAAGATAGAGAGTAGCACCATAGAATAGTCCACGGTCCTCCATCTCTAATAATGTAATCCACTTGTATGGCCAAAGTAGTTAAGTCTTGTGACTCAATCCAGGCCCGAAGACAAAAATAGGGGAGAAATGGGTGGAGCGAAGAAGAGATACACCAAACAATGGGCGACATCGATATCTCCACGCCAATGAATGAACATGAATAAGCGGCACTGTGTGAAGAAGGAGACAAGACGATAAACTCTCCGGATGATCCGTCTCGGCTCCATAGTGATATCCCAAGTGCCAGCATCATTCCTCGCTGCCCGATATACCAAAGAATCAAGAGCGGAATAATCGTGCGAATATGGTACGACGGACAAAGCGCCACGAAAACCGCCAAGCTCGAAACCCAGATCGAAAACCCTCGTGGGTCGGGGATAATATGAAAGATAGCAGAAAAGTGGCTCACACACGAATCGCAATGCAGGCATCAATGAATAAATCTTTGGATAGTCTACGTAGCAGAACAACACTGACACCGCGAAGCCATATGACACCCAATCCGTCTCTGAATCACTACATCAACTGGAATGAGTCCCTGCCAGAGCCTCCAACAGAAGAAAGAGACTGTCGTCGGGATGAGAGAACTCCAAATCATGCTATAGACAGCCTGTATAGTACACCCTGTGCGAACTAACTGCCATGCTGACTTGGTAGCAAATCTACCATCTGAAGTATCTGCCCAAGTAATCGATCAGGTACCTGGGGAGTAAGAGGTATACTCCCTATCCGCTCTGCAATAGCCCTGTGGAACCAATCGAGGAGTTCGCCAATGTTCCATCGGTATCATCAAATAAGGCATGCAAGCGGATAGAGGAATGAGTCAATCATGGAGGCTGGGTGCGCCAATGATGTGAGTCTCCCATCCAACGGTCATGCTAAAAGAAAAACGTGCCACGACCCAATTTCCACGCAATGTGGGACTGCTGTCTGCGGGCAATGTGCTTGATCTCCTCCAGACACCAAGGAAGAATGGAACAAGAGGCAATCACGGGATGAGTACCACGACAATATTTGCTCGATGGGCGAGCCCACAAAGTGATCATTTGTGAGCGAAAGAGCAACCGAGCTTTAGGGAGAAGGTGTCAACAAGGTCCTATAATCTCCTAAAGCCCAGTCCTCCCTCCTCAGTAGGAAGGCAAAGATCCTTCCACCTCCTCCAATGAAGTCGATGTGAATGATCTCTCGAGTCCCATAAGAAACGAGCAAAAATACTCTCTAACTTCTTCAAGACAGCCTTGGGAGGCTTCATAATCTGAAGAAGATAGAGCGGGAGCGAAGAAAGCACAGATCGAATCAGAGTAATCCTCCCTCCAGGTGAGAGAAGTCTCGATGCCCAACCAGAAATCCGACTCCGAACTTTCTGAATCAAATCATCGTATAAAAAGATCTTGCGAGCCCCTTTATATAAAGGGACACCAAGATAAGTGAAAGGCTGCTGCTGATGACGAAAGCCTGTCAGGTGCTCCAATCTATGTATCTGACTAATAGAAGATCGCCTGGGTAAGATGATCCCGCTCTTATCTCTGTTCACCAACTGGCCGGAAGCTCTCTCATAATGCTCTATACAGTGCAAAACTCGGCGAATAGACTGCTTCTGACCGTTGGCGAATATAATCATATCATCTGCAAAACATAGATGAGAGATAAGAGCATCTCCTCCATGTCTGTATGCCATCGATGGGATCTGCCGATACTGCTGAGTAAGAAGGCGTGAGAAGTAGTCTGCTGCTATAATAAACAGCGATGGAGAGATGGGATCACCCTGTCTGAGCCCCCGTGAAGAAGGGAAGAAACCACAAGGTCTGCCATTAAGCAGAACCGAGAAATGACACTCCGATATACATCTCCGTATTCGATCAATCCACAAAGCATCAAATCCAAAGCCCTCCATAATGGAGATCAAGAAACCCCAATCCATGCGGTCATAGGCCTTAGCCATATCTAACTTGAGGATAACATTACCCCCCCGCACCTTCGTATCAAGTGTATGAAGTAACTCCTGTGCAAGGAGGACATTATCCCAATGAGGCGCCCCCGCAATAAATCCGCTCTAAGGAGGTGAAATAATGCGAGGTAGAATAGTACTCAAACGCGAATTCAATGACTTTGTAACCAACTTATTAAAACCGTACATAAGGCGATAGGGACGGAACTCGACCACCTACATGCATTATCTCGCCGGGAGGCGGGACGATAGAAGTCATTTGAAAATCCTCTAGGAAAATGTCCCCCTCAAAAAAATCCAAGACAGCGCTCGAAACACATCCTCCGAAACAATATCCCAACACTCCTGGAAAAAGTGCGAAGAAAATCCATCTGGCCCTGCAACACTGTCAGGATCAATACTGAAAATCGCCTCCCGAACCTCAGCCAAAGTGGGCATCCGATTAAGCTGCAAATTGTCCTCATCGGACACCAATCGAGGTATAATATCAGGTCGAATAGGATCGACAGGCTGAGGTGGAGCTGATAGTAGCTGCTGGAAAAAGGAAATCGCAGAAGGCTGGACAGTATCAGGAGAATCAAGCACCTCTCCTGTAGGTGTAGTAGTAGAACGAATCCTGGCTCTGATACGGCGGCCCTGAACCATAGAGTGAAAATATCGGGTATTGTGATCGCCCTCACAAACCCAACGTGCCCCCGCTTTTTGTTTCCAAAAAGCCTCCTCAATAGATAATGTGCGGTTCAAAAGCGCACGTGCACAGTGAAGAGAATCGCGGTGAGCTGGACTCGGATCACTGTCGTAGTCTAACTCTACCTCATCAACTCTACTCTCTGCATCTCTGACCCTCTGAAAAATGTCTCCAAACACCTGTCGATTCCACCAACGGAGGCCCTGTTTGAGCCGAAAGATCTTCTCCCAAAGAGCAGCCATTCCTGTATGATGAGTAGGAAATGACCACTTTTGGGATACAAAGCTCAAGAAGTCATGATGTCTAGACCAAACGTTGAGGAATCGAAAAGGGCGGGGTCCCAAGTCGTCATCGAAAGACCACTGAATCAACAACGGCGAGTGATCTGAAGTACTACGGTTCAAATGACGAACCGAGAATCGTGAACAGAAAGAGGCAACCAAAGAGTTAATCAAAACTCTGTCTAATCGCTTCCACACCCTCCCATTAGTCCACGTATACTGACTGCCAGAAAAACCTGCATCTGTCAAACCACAATCCATCATCATATCTGCAAAATCGGAGGTACCTCGATCACGAGTGTTCCTACCAGTGCGCTCACCATTGTGAGCAATCACATTAAAGTCTCCCCCAACCAGCCACGGCCCATCCATAGAAAGGGATAGCTGGTGAAGTCCCTCCCATAAATCCCGACGCTCAACTGGCGAGCAAGAAGCATACATGGGGGTAATAAACATCGGCTGGCTAATCTAGGGACTCAACTTTAATATGAAGGAATTGGGGATGATCAACACATGAAGAAGCGGAAGTCCCCAAATTCCAAAAGCACCAAATTTTACCCGACTCATTCTCTAGACCCACATCAAATGAGAGAAATCGTCGGATAAAGTCAAAGTTTTTCTTCAAAACAAACGGCTCCAAAATCACCAAAAATAAACACGATGAAGTCTGAACCGGGTTTTAAGGCGTCTGCGTGTGGCCGAAGCGCCCACTCCCTCGCATTCCGGATAATGACACACATCAAAGAGACTAGCTATGTGAATGGTACTGTCTGCGATTGCGAGTCACCCGTTTGGTCGGCGAGAAATATCTCGTGACTTTCGAGGATTTCTTCCTCTCGAAGCGTAGTGAACCCATCTGACTCTTTTCTCTCTCCTAAACCAACCAAGTCCTCAGAAGAATTCCGACGAAAGTGTCCCTGAGGATGACCCCTATCTGAATAGAACTAGCAGTATCGGAAGGTACAGAAGCCTCAACATTCTCCTGACAAATAGGATCAGGGAGAGAATGTGGAATAGGATCAAACACTGGCTGTACTGGCTCTGATAGCATAGGATACTCACGTGGACAACTCATCATATGATCAAGTAACGGATCAAAGATAGTATCTGGTGGGACTGGCTTTGATGCCAAACCAGTAATGAACTGAAAAGCTGGGCGCAAGAGCATGACTCCCAAGCACCACAGGAGGTGGTATGGCAATAGGAGGTGGAATGGAAGAAGAACTGGCAAGTGGGACCCACTGCTTCCGTGTCTCAACAACAACCTCTTTACCCTTACCCTTCCCTGCCCTATCAACAGTAACTGGCAGATCAACAATAACTGGCTTAGGAGCCTGGTCAACTATAGGGGTAGGGAGCACAACATCAATAGGCTTAGTAGCCTGGAGAACAGCAATAGGCTTAGGAGCCGGGGCAATATCTGGCTTACCAGCCTGAGCAACTCTATCCACATCCAACTGAGGCAACCCAACTCTACACTTCTCAACCAGATGACCCATATGTCTACATTTCACACAAAAGTGAGGCAACTGCTCATACACAATAGGTTGCCAAAACTACGGGATTCACTTGGTTCAATCCAAACCACCCTGTCGGGGAGCTTATGCTCCAAATTCACCTCCACACAAACCACGGCCGCTGGGCCTCAATAAATCATGATCGCCTCATCAATTCTCAAAGGAACCCCAACAAGTTTAGATAATGCAAATAAGAACTCCTTAGCACGTAAATGCACAGGCAGTAAAGGAAATGAAATCCAAACAGGGGCAATGGGGGTCTCAGCATCAGGATGGAAATCACACGTCCATTTAAGCACACGCATAGGGCAACCCATAATAAACCATAAAGGTTTCAAAAATAAGCGACTATAGTCATCCTCATGCGTCAAGTGTATAAGAATATGCTTAAAATCAATAAGCCCAAGTTTAAAATCACCAGTAAACCCAAACTTCTGAAAAGAATTGCGTACCTCCACCATGCGGGGTTTACGGTGAGAAAATTTGCCTACAAGTGTGAACTTGAAAGGCTCGGCAAGAGAAGCTTCCTCATCAGCAGTAATAGTCAAAGCTGGTTCTCCACGATGCAAGAATGGCTCTTTAGCCACAAACTGATGACAAGAAGAACTGGGCAGCTTGTAGGACGGAAGCAAATGACTTACGATACTCCGTTCGATCGAAGAAATGGTGCATCTATCGGTCACGGCAGTGAAGATAAGTCTTTCTACCACTATTCAAGGTAGATGTTGTGCTTCTTGAGGAAAACATGAGGGCACTGGAGTAAGTCTGTGGTGAATTAGGCAAACGGAGGGGACGGAAAAAGGCAGTAGGAGGCGCTGGCTGTTGGGCGGCGCTTGGCATACACACTTACGACGCCAGCAGGCTGTCTGAGCAGCCAGCAGCAGCAGGGGGGGCAAGGGTACGCCAGACGAGCCTGTGGGAATTGAACGAAGCACCACCCTAGGCATCAAACTAGGGTCCAATTGGGACCCAACGGAACCGGGCGCGCACTAATTGGCGTTGACGGCCGATCTGCAGTTCTTGGGGCACGAGAGGTTTGGCGGAGGGTGCTTGAATCACCCAACGGAGTCAGATTTGGTGCCATACCCGGTGCAATTAGCTCAGGGGAGATGAGCGGCGCACTGGGCACACAGAAATGGGCAAGGAGCTGGACGCGTCTAAAGGGCCTGAGGATACTGGCAAGGGCACACGCGAAGGACCCGACTTCAAATCAGCAGGGGCCAAGGTCTGGGATGCAATGGACCCACCAAACAGCACGTCTAGGGTGGCGCATCCATTGGAGATCGCCCGGTGGTTGGGCCACCGTTGGAGGGCCGCGCGGCAACACTAGGGGCTAAACTAGTGTTTCCGCGATTGGGAGGCTGGTTTGCGGCGTGGGGCACGATTCTTTGTGGCGTGAGGCCGGTGTGTGGGTTGGGGATGGCCGGGAGGTAGGTGGCCGAGGATGGGAGGGATGATGTCCGCGGCTTGGTGGGTTGATTGGGGCGAGGAGCCACGGGGTTGGGATCGCCCATGAATCGCCTTGGGCGATTTTTCTCAAAAATCGCCTAAGTGTTGAGAGAGAAGGCATGGTGAGGAATGGTTTTGGTTTAGGGTTTAGGGTTTAGGGTTTTAGGGTTTAGGATTTTAGGGTTTAGGGTTTAGGGTTTAGGTTTTTTTTTTTTTTTTTTTTTTGTAAACACACCATCACGCCCCAGGCGTGGTTGTCGAGGCCTCCACCAGGGAGAGGATGGGGGTTAAGGAAGCCAGACCATATATAAAATAACGCAAAGAAGTACATGGGAGGGGACATAAAGGCGACCTCCAATCAAAAGAATAAAGGAAATAATGAGAAAGCAATAAATGAGGAGGTACTACCTCCCTAACACAAAGTCAAAGTAAAGACTTATAAATCTATAACAAGACCTATAAACCTCTAGCGGAAGGGAGTCCGGAACTATCAACTGCGGACTAAGCTGCTTGATCTTGAGTCGTGGTATATCACGGGGCTGTACTCACGAGTAGCAACGACAGAACCCATCCCTCTGAAGCAAGAGAATCGACAACTGGTTGCCCTCATGGAGATGTGAGAAAGCGTATCTCGGTCGAGAAAACAAGTAGGTGTCGATATGGGAGAGTAGCTGAGCAGGCCACGGTCCTCCACCTACCGTAATGCGGTGTATGGCCAAAGTAGAGTCCACTCAATCCACAGGCCCGACAATCCAATCCTCACGAGCAAGTAAAATCCCATCAAGAATAGCTCGAAGCTCAGCCTCAAGGATAGAGCATTCACCATAGAAGGAGAAGAATGCCCGAATACAGCGACTGTCGAATCTCTAATAATCCCTCCTCCACTAGCGAAACCATCTTTGATGCAACCATCGGTGTTAATCTTGTGAGATCCCCTTTGGTGGAGTGCGCGAGAAGACTAAAATAGGGGAGAAATGGGTGGAGCGATGAAGAGATACACCAAACAATGGGGCGACATCGATATCTCACGCCAATGGATGAACTGAATAAGCGGCTGTGTGAAGAAAGGAGGCGAGACGATAAACTCTCCGGATGATCCGTCTCGACTCTATAGTGATATCCACGTAGTTTGCATCATTCCTCGCCAGTCGAGATATACCAAAGAATCAAGAGCGGAATAATCGTGCGAATATGGCCACGACGGACAAAGCGCCACGAAAACCGCCAAGCACGAAAGCAGGTCTTGAAAACCTCTTTGGCCATAGGAGGTGGAATGGAAGAAGAAGCGGCAAGTGGGACCCACTGCCCGTGTCTCAACAACAACCTCTTTACCTTACCTTCCCCGCCCTATCAACAAGAATCGGATCAACTATAACGGCTTGGGAGCCCCGGGTCAACCATGGGTAGGGAGCACAACATCAATA
>CM042665.1:39985153-40054912 GCA_023638005.1 Forsythia suspensa
AGAGGTTTATAGATCTTACATTAGAGATTTATAAGTCTTTACTTTGGACTTTGTGTTAGGGAGGTAGTACCTCCTCATTTATTGTTTATGTTATTTCCTTTACTCTTTTGATTGAGAGTCAGGGTTTTATGCCCCCCCATGTACTTCTTTGAGTTATTTTATATATGGTCGGGCTTCCTTAACCCCCATCCTCTCTCTCTGGAGGCCGACAACCACGCTGGATGTTGTGATGGTGTGTTTATAAAAATAAAAAAAAAAAAAAAAAAACCTAAACCCTAAACCCTAAACCCTAAACCCCCAAACCCGAAAGGCCAAACCCCAAACCCCAAACCCGAAACCCTAAACCCTAAACCCTAAACCCTAAACCCTAAACCCTAAACCCTAAAACCCTAAACCCCTAACCCTAAACCCCTAACCCTAAACCCTAAACCCTAAACCCTAACCCCTAAACCCTAACCCCTAAACCCTAAACCCTAAACCCCCCGCCGCTTTACTCTCTACACTTGGGCGAATTTTGGAGAAAAAAATCGCCCAAAGGCGATTCATGGGCGATCCCTTGCGCACGCACCCCAATGTCCCGAACCAACCCACCATGCCGCCGGACCTTCAACCCACTAACCTCGGCCACCACTCGCCGGCAATCCCTGTCCTAAACACCGGCCTCACGCTACCTAAATCAGGCCACACGCCGCTAAATAGCCTCCAAATCGCGGAAACCCTAGGTGCAGCCCCTAGTGTAGCCACGGACCCCTCCCACGGTGACCCATCCTCCGGTCGGTCTCCCATGGTTACGCCACCCTTAGCCGACCTCAATGAAGGGTCAATTGCATCCCAGCAATTGGCCCATGATGTTCTGACATCAGACGCGACGCGCAAGGGGTCGCCAACCCCTTCAGGCCCCTTGGCCGCGTCTTTGCCTCTTCCAATTTCTGGAACGCCCATTCTGGCCACGAATGTTCCCTCCCATCTGATCGCACCGTGGATGGCACCATTCCGATCCGTTTGATGATCGCGGCCCACATTGCGACCCCCCTCAGGCCCGACGGTAGCGCTAATCCGAACGCCAATCGTCGTTCCCAAGTTCGGTGGGCTGCATTTGGACCCTAGTTTGGTGCCCGGTGGCGCGTAACCCCATTCCACATGGTTCGTCTGGCGCCGCGACCTTGCCCCCCTGCGGTACTGCTGCGCCTTCTTTGGTCGCTTCAGTACGCCGCCGTGTTGCCAGCGCCTCCTCATTGTTTTTTCCATCCCCCGTTTGCATTTCGGCAAAGAAGTGCAATCGTCCCGCTCCCAAGGGATAATGCATGTAGGTGGTCGAGTTCCGTCCTATCGAACATATACTACGGTTTTAATAAGTTGGTTACAAAGTCATTGAATTCGCGTTTGAGTACTATTCTACCTCGGTTATTTCACCTCCTCGTAGCGGATTTATTGCGGGGCGTCTCATTGGGGATAATGTCCTCCTTGCAGAGTTACTTCATACACTTGATCACGAAGGTGCGGGGGTAATGTTATCCTCAAGTTAGATATAGCTAAGGCCTATGACCCCATGGATTGGGGCTTCTTGATCTCCATTGTGGAGGGCTTGGATTTGATGCTTTGTGGATTGATCGGATACGGAGATGTATATCGGAGTGTCATTTCTGATTACGCTTAATAGCGAGACCTTGGTTTCTTCCCGTCTTCACGGGGGCTCGAACGGTGATCCCATCTCTCCATCATTTATTTATTATAGCGGCAGACTACTTCTCACGCCTTCTTACTCAAAGCAGATATCGGCGGATCCCATCGATGGCATGCGTCTGAGACATGGAGGAGATGCTCTTATCTCTCATCTATGTTTTGCGAGATGATATGATTATATTCGCCAGCGGTCGAAGCGATCTATTCGCGAGTTTTACCTTTGTATAGAGCATTATAGAGAGCTTCCGCCGTTGGTGAAACGAGAGATAAGCGGGATCATCTTACAGGCGATCTTCTATTAGTCGAGATACATAGATTGGAGCACTGGCGGGCTTTCATCATCAAGCGACCTTTCACTTATCTTGGTGTCCCTTTATATAAAGGGGCTCGCAAGATCTTTTATATGATGATTTGATTGATAGAAACTGAGTCGGATTTACGGTTGGGCATCGAGACTTCTCTCACACGGAGGGAGGATTACTCGATTCGATCATGCTTTCTTCGCTCCCGCTCTATCTTCTTGAGATGAAGCCTCCCAAGGTCTGTCACAAGAAGTTAGAGAGTATTTTGCTTTCGTTTCTTATGGGACTCGAGAGATCATTCACATCGACTTCATTGGAGGAGGTGGAAGGATCTTTGCCTTCCTACTGAGGAGGGAGGGCTGGGCTTTAGGAGATTACAGGACCTTGTTGACACATTCTCCCTAAAGCTCTGGTGGCTCTTTCGTTCGCGGCCGATCATTGTGGGCTCGGTTTCTCTTGGCCGAATATTGTCGGTACTCATCCGTATTGCATCGCTCTTGTTCTCGTATTACCTTGGTACATCTGGAGGAGGCCGAAGCACATTGCCCCATGAGTGAGTCCCACATTGCGTGGAAATTGGGTCGTGGACACGTTTTCTTTTGGCATGACTGTTGGATGGGAGAATCCACACTGGCAGACCAGTTCCATGATTGACTCATTCCTCCATCCGCCAGCATGCCTTATTTGATGATCTTGGATGGAACATCAACAGAACTCCTTGATTGGTTCCACAGTGCTATTGCGAGCGCGAGATAGGGAGTATACCTCTTACTCCCAGTGTACTGATCAGTTACTTGGACATATACTTGGATGGTAGATTTGCTACCAAGTCGGCATAGCGCTTAGTTCGCCACGGTGTACTATCTGTGTATCTATCGCATGATTTGGAGTTCTCTCATCCCGGCACGGTCTCTTTCTTCTCTTCGAGGCTCGGGCGAGGACTCATTCCGATTGATGTAGTGATTCAAATGCACGGATTGGGTGTCGTATGGCTTCGCGGTGTCGGTGTTGTTACGCTACCGAGACTATCCGGCATTTATTCATTGGCGACCTGTTGCGGTTGGTGTGTGGAGCCACTTTTACGCTATCTTTCATATTATCCCCGACCCTGGGAGGTTTTCGATCTGCGGTTTTGGGGCTTGGCGGTTTTCGAGGCGGTTTATGCCTTCGAGGCCATATTCGCACGATTATTCCGCTCTTGATTCTTTGGTATATCTCGGGCGGCGAGGAATGATGCGATCACCGGATATCACTATGGGTGAGACGGATCATCCGGAGAGTTTATCGTCTTCATCTCCTTCTTCACACAGTCGTTTATTCGAGTTCATCCATTGGCGTGGAGATATCGATGTCGCCCCGGTGTTTGGTGTATCTCTTCTTGCTCCACCTATTTCTCCCCTATTCTAGTCTTCTCAGCGCACTCCACCTGGGATCCCAAACCCTAAACCCTAAACCCCAACCCCAACCCCTAAACCCTAAACCCTAAACCCTAAACCCTAAACCCTAAACCCCCGCCGCTTTACTCTCTACACTTGGGCGAATTTTGGAGAAAAAAAAATTGCCCAAAGGCGATTCATGGCGATCCTTGCTTGCGCACCCCAATGTCCGAACCAACCCACCATGTCACGGGACCTTCAACCCACTAACCTCGGCCACCACTCGCGGCAATCCTCATCCTAAACACCGGCCTCACGCCACCTAAATCGAGCCACACGCGCCGCTAAATAGCCTCCAAATCGCGGAAACCCAAGTGCGGCCCCTAGTGTAGCCGGACCCCTCCCACAGTGACCCATCCTCCCAGTCGGTCTCCCATGGTTACGCCACCCTTAGCCGACCTCAATGAAGGGTCAATTGCATCCCGAAGAATTGGCCCCGATGTTCGACATCGACGCGACGCGCGCTAAGGGGTCGCCACCCCTTCGAGCCCCTTGGCGCGTCTTTGCCTCTTCCACTTTCTGGAACGCACATTCGGCCACGAATGTTCCTCCCATCCCGATCGCACCGCTGGGGTGGCACCAGCTCCGATCCCGTTTGATGATACGCGGCCCACATTGCCGGCCTCTCTCAGCCCAAAGAAGCGCCAATCCGAAACGCCAATCAGGGCGTTCCAAGTTCGGTTGGGCTGCATTTGGACCCTAGTTTGGTGCCTGTGGTGGCGTAACCCCATTCCACATGGTTCGTCTGGCGCACCTTGCCACGACCCTGCCGGTTACTGCTCGCGCCGCATCGCCGAGTGCGCTTTGTGCACGCCAAATAGTTGCCCAACGGTGCTCCTCATTGCTTTTTCCGTCCCCCCGCTTGCCTAATTCAAGAAATTGCAATCACCCAGCCCTCTGTTTTTCCTCAAGCACGATGCCTTTGAATAGTGGCGGAAAGACTTATCTTCTTCTGCCGTGATGATAGATGCACCATTTCTTGTTGAACGGAGTATCGTAAGTCATTTGCTTCCGTCCCACCAGCCCCCAGATTCTTCTTGTCATCAATTTGTGGCTAAAGAGCCATTCTTGCATCGTGGAGAACCGGCTTTGACTATTACTGGCGATGAGGAAGCTTCTCTTGCGAGACCCTTTCAAGTTCACACTTGTAGGCAAATTTTCTCATCGTAAGCCCCGTATGGTGGAGTCGCAACTCTTTTCGAAGTTTGGATTCTTGGTGAATTTAAGCTTGGGCTTATTGATTTTAAGCATATTCTTATACATTTGACGCATGAGGATGACTATAGTCGCTTATTTTTGAAACCTTTATGGTTTATTATGGGTTGTCCTATGCGTGTGCTTAAATGGACGTGTGATTTCCATCCTGATGCTGAGACCCCCATTGCCCCTGTTTGGATTTCATTCCCCTTACTGCTTGTACATTTACGTGCTAAGGAGTTTTTATTTGCTTTATCTAAACTTGTTGGGGTTCGTTGAGAATTGATGAGGCGACAGCGGATTTGTTGAGGCCTAGCGAAGCCAGGGTTTGTGTGGAGGTGAATTTGGAGCATAAGCTCCCGAGAGGGTTTGGATTGAGCAGGGGTGTATCCGTAGTTTTGGCGACCTATTGTTTATGAGCGGTTGCCTCACTTTTGTGTGAAATGTCGCCATATGGGTCATCCGGTTGAGAAGTGTAGAGTTGGGTTGCCTCGGTTGGATGTGGATAGAGTTGCTCAGTGGTAAGCCGAGATATTGCCCGGCTCCTAAGCTGTTCTTTGTTCCCAGTGCTACTAAGCCTATTGATGTTGTGCTCCCTACCCTATAGTTGACCGTGCTCCTAAGCCGCTTTATTGTTGATCCGCCATTCATCGTTGATAGGCGAGGGGAAGGGTAAGGGTAAAGAGGTTGTTGTTGAGACACTAAGCGGTGGGTCCCACTTGCCAGTTCTTCTTCCATTCCACCTCCTATTGCCATACCACCTCCTGTGGTGCTTGGGAGTCCTGCTCTTGCGCCCATCTTTTCGGCTACTACTGGTTTGGCATCAAAGCCAGTCCCACCAGATACTATCTTTGATCCGTTACTTGATCATATGATGAGTTGTCCACGTGAGTATCCTATACTATCGAGCCAAGATGTGACCCGGTGTTTGATCCTATTCCACATTCTCTTCCCCGATCCTATTTGTCGAGAATGTTGAGGCTTCTGTCCCTTCCGATCATCGCTAGTTCTATTCGGATGGGGGTCATCCTCGGGACACTTTCGCCGGAACTCTTCCGAGGACTTGGTTGGTTTAGGGAGAGAAAAGAGTCGGATGGGTTCACTGATTCGAGAGGAAGAAGTCCTCGAAAGTCATGAGATATTTCTCGCCCGACCAAACGGGTGACTCGCATGATCGACAGTACTTCATCCATAGCTTGATCTCTTTAATGTGTGTCATTATCGGAATGTGAGGGGAGGGGCGGTTCGGCCACGCAGACGTCTTAAGAAACCGGTTCACTTCATCGAGTTTATTTTTGGTGATTTTGGAGCCGTTTGTTTTGAAAAAAACTTTGACTTTATCCGACGATTTCTCTCATTTGATGTGGGTCTAGAGAATGAGTCGGGTAAAATTGGTGCTTTGGAATTTGGGGACTTCCGTTTCTTCATGTGTTGATCATCCCCAATTCCTTCATACTAAAGTTGAGGATCCTAGATTAGCCGGCCGATGTTTATTACCCGGTGTATGCTTCTTGCTCGCCTTGATTGAGTAGTAGGGATTTATGGGAGGGACTTCACCACCTATCCCTTTCCATGGATGGGCCGTGGGTCTGGTTGGGGAGACTTTAATGTGATTGCTCACAATGGTGAGCGACTGTAGGAACACTCGTGATCGAGGTACCTCGATTTTGCGACATGATGATGGATTGTGGTTTGACAGATGCGAGTTTTTCCGCGGTCGATATCGTGGACTAATGGGAGGGTGTGAAGCGATTAGACGTAGTTTTGATTAACTCTTTGGTTGCCTCTTTACATTCACGATTCTCGGTTCGTCATTTGAACCGTAGTACTTCCGATCACTGCCGTTGTTGATTCGATGGTCTTTCGATGACGACTTGGGACCCGCCTTTTCGATTCCTCAACGTTTGGTCTAGACATCATGACTTCTTGAGCTTTGTATCCCAAAAGTGGTCATTTCCTACTCATCATACAGGAATGGCTGCTCTTTGGGAGAAGATCTTTCGGCTCAAACAGGGCCTCCGTTGGTGGAATCGACAGGTGTTTGGAGACATTTTTCAGAGGGTCAGAGATGCAGAGAGTAGAGTTGATGAGGCAGAGTTAGACTATGACAGTGATCCGAGTCCAGCTCACCGTGATTCTCTTCACCAGGCACAGGCGGTTTTGAACCGCACATTATCTATTGAGGAGGCTTTTGGAAACAAAAGCGGGGGCACGCTGAGTGCAGAGGGCGATCACAATACCCGATATTTTCACTCTATGGTTCGGGGCGCCGTATCGAGCCGAGATTCGTTCTACTACTACACCTCACAGAGGTGCTTGATTCTCCCGATCTTGTCCGACCTGCGATTTCCTTTTTCCGAGGCTACTATCGGCTCCACCTCGGCCGTCGATCCTATTCGATATGATATTATACCTCGATTGGTGTCCGATGAGCACAATTTGCGACTTAATCGGATGCCCACTTTGGCCGAGGTTCGGGAGGCGATTTTCGAGAATGATCCCAGCGGTGTTGCGGGGCGGATGGATTTTCTTCGCACTTTTCCGTGGAGTGTTGGGATATTGTTTCGGAGGATGTGTTTGAGCGGTCTTGGATTTTTTTTTGAGGGGACATTTTCCTAGAGGATTTTCAACACTTCTATCGTCCTGCTCCCGGCGGGATAATGCATGTAGGTGGTCGAGTTCCGTCCTATCGCCTTATGTACGGTTTTTAATAAGTTGGTTACAAAATTGTTGAATTCGCGTTTGAGTACTATTCTACCTCAGATTATTTCACCTCCTCAGAGCGGATTTATTGCAGGACGTCTCATTGGGGATAATGTCCTCCTTGCACAGGAGTTACTTCATACACTTGATACGAAGGTGCGGGGGGGTAATGTTATCCTCAAGTTAGATATGGCTAAGGCCTATGACCGCATGGATTGGGGCTTCTTGATCTCCATTATGGAGGGCTTTGGATTTGATGCTTTGTGGATTGATCGGATACGGAGATGTATATCGGAGTGTCATTTCTCAGTTCTGCTTAATGGCAGACCTTGTGGTTTCTTCCCGTCTTCACGGGGGCTCAGACAGGGTGATCCCATCTCTCCATCGCTGTTTATTATAGCAGCAGACTACTTCTCACGCCTTCTTACTCGGCGATAGATCGGCGGATCCCATCGATGGCATACGAGACATGGAAGAGATGCTCTTATCTCTCATCTATGTTTTGCGAGATGATATGATTATATTCGCCATGCGGTCGAAAGCAGATCTATTCGCCGAGTTTTGCATATATAGCATTATGAGAGAGCTTAGGCGATTGGTGAAACGAGAGATAAGAGCGGGATCATCTTACCCAGCGATCTTCTATTAGTCGATACATAGATTGGAGCACCGACAGAGCTTTCGTCATCGCCAGTGACCTTTCACTTATCTTGGTGTCCCTTTATATAAAGGGGCTCGCAAGATCTTTTATATGATGATTTGATTGAGAGAAATGCAGTCGGATTTACGGTTGGGCATCGAGACTTCTCTCACTTTCGGAGGAGGATTACTCACGATTCGATCGTGCTTTCTTCGCTCTCGCTCTATCTTCTTGATTATGAAGCCTCCCAAGGCTGTCCCTCGAAGAAGTTAGAGAGTATTTTTGCTTCGTTTCTTATGGGACTCGAGAGATCATTCACATCGACTTCATTGGAGGAGGTGGAAGGATCTTTGCCTTCCCTCTTGAGGAGGGAGGGTTGGGCTTTAGGAGATTACAGGGACCTTGTTGACACATTCTCCCTAAAGCTCTGGTGGCTCTTCGTTCACGGCGATCATTGTGGGCTCGGTTTCTCTTGAGCAAATATTGTCGGTACTCATCCCGTGTTGGCTCTTCGTTAAGTATTCGCTTGGTATGGAGGAGATCAAGCACATTGCCCATGAGTGAGTCCCACATTGCGTGGAAATGGGTCGTGGACACGTTTTCTTTTAGCATGACCGTTGGATGGGAGACTCCACATTTGGCGAGACCGGTTCCATGATTGACTCATTCCTCCATCCGATTGCATGCCTTATTTGATGATCTTGGATGGAACATCAGCAGAACTCTTTCGATTGGTTCCACGTGCTATTGCAGGCGAGATAGGAGTATACCTCTTACTCCTCGTGCACCGATCAGTTACTTGGGCGAGATACTTCAGATGGTAGATTTGCTACCAAGTCGGCATGGCAGTTAGTTCGCACAGGGTGTACTATACAGTCTGTCTATCGCATGATTTGGAGTTCTCTCATCCCGACGACAGTCTCTTTCTTCTGCTGGAGGCTCTGGAAGGGACTCATTCCAGTTGATGTAGTGATTCAGCGACGGATTGGGTGTCATATGGCTTCGCGGTGTCAGTGTTGTTCTGCTACCGAGACTATCCGAAGATTTATTCATTGATGACTGTTGCGATTCGGTGTGGAGCCACTTTTACGCTATCTTTCATATTATCCCCGACCGCGGAGGTTTCGATCTGGTTTTGTGCTTGGCGGTTTTCAGGGCAGTTTGTCCGTCAGGGCCATATTCGCACGATTATTCCGCTCTTGATTCTTTGGTATATCCGGGCGGTGAAGAATTATCGCGGGCACCGGATATCACTATGGGCCGAGACGGATCATCTGGAGAGTTTATCGTACTGTCTCCCTTCTTCACACAGGCCGTTTATTCAGGTTCATCCATTGGCGTGGAGATATCGATGTCGCCCCAGTGTTTGGTGTATCTCTTACTGCTCCACCTATTTCTCCCCCTATTCTGGTCTTCTGGCGCACTCCACCAGTGGGATCCCACAAGATTAACACTGATGGTTGCGTCAAAGATGGTTTCGCTAGTGGAGGAGGGATTATTAGAAATTCAACAGGGCAGTGTATTCGGGCATTCTTCTCCTTCTATGGTGAATGCTCTATCTTGGAGGCTGAGCTTCGAGCTATTCTTGACGGGATTTTACTTGCTCAGAGGATTGGATTGTCAGTTCTGTGGATTGAGTCAGACTCTACCTTGGCCATACACTGCATTACCAGAGGTGGAGGACCGTGGACTATTCAGGCTACTCTCCGCCATATCGAATGACTACTTGTTTTCGACCGTGATACGCTTTCTCACATTTACCTGCGAGGGGCAACCAGAGTTCTTGATTCTCTTGCTTCGTAGGGATGGGATCGTCGTTGCTACTCGTGAGTCAGCCCCAGGATCTACCACGGCGGCATCAAGCACTTAGTCCGGTATTGATAGTTCTGGACTCCCTTGATTAGAGGTTTATAGGTCTTTTGTTAGAGATTTATAAGTCTTTACTTTGGACCTGTGCTAGGGAGGTAGTACCTCCTCATTTATTGCTTTCTGTTATTTCCTTTACTCTTTTGATTGGAGGTCAGGTTTTATGTCCCCCTCCCATGTACTTCTTTGAGTTACTTTATATATGGTCGGGGCTTCCTTAACCCCCCCATCCTCTCCTGGTGGAGGCCTGATAACCACGCTGGGACTGTGATGGTGTGTTTACAAAAAAAAAAAAAAAACTAAACCCTAAACCCTAAACCCTAAACCCTAAACCCTAAACCCTAAAACCCTAAACCCTAAACCCTAAACCCTAAACCCTAAACCGCCGCCTTTTCTCTCAAAGTTGGGCGATTTTGGGCGAAAAAAATCGCCCCTAGGCGAATCATGGAGCCACCCTCGCGCACGGATCCCAATGCACCCGACCACCCTTCCAAGCCGCCGGACTTACCTCCCATATTGACCGGCCTCTCCTCGTCGGCACTCACCCATCCACAAACCGGCCTCACGCCACCTCCTTCAGGCCCCACGCCATCAAACAGCCCCCAAGTCGCGCAAACCCTAGGTTTCGCCCCTAGGGTTGCCGCGGACCCCTCTAACGGTGGCCCATCCACCGGACAACTCCCTTCCGACGCGCCACCTCTGGGCGACCTTCTTGGAGGGTCAATTTTATCCTAGACTTTGCCCCCTGAAGTTTTGATTTCGGCCCCTTCGCGCACGGGCGTACCAGCCCCCTCAGGTCCCTTGGCCGCGTCTTTTCCTCCTCCAATTCCAGGGATGCCCTCTTCAGTCACGAATATCTCCTCCAAGGTGATCGAGTCCAGGGTGGCACAAGACCTGACCCATTCTGTTGTTTCGCGCCCTCCTCTGCCCAATTCTCAGGCCCTAGCGACTACGTCGCTCCCGAACTCCAATCGGGTGTGTGCGTGTTCGGTTAGGCTTCAATTGAACCCTAGTTCCAAGCCCTGGGTGGCGTCTGACCCAATTATTGAAGCATCTTCAGACGCACTTTTGTGCCGGCCCTGCTGCTTGTCACTGCTGCGCACACAGGCGCCTCATACAGCGTGTGCTGCACTGCCGCCGAGATACACCCAGGCGTGCCCCTCATTTGTTTTTTCCGTCCCTCTCCGTTTGCCTAATTCAGCTGCTGTAATTACTCCAGTGCCCTCATGTTTTTCCTCAAAAGCACGGTTTGCCTTGAATAGTGGCGAGAAAAGACTTATCTTTGCTGCACATCATCGATAGATGATAAGTGCGTTTTATGCACTTATTTTGGCCTTTTAATTAATCATTTATGTCGTCAAATAGTTGCTTTTCTACTCACTCTAGTTTATTATCATTCTATTTCAGTTTTGGACTTGTTGGTGAACAATTGGAGAAGTTTGGGCAAAAAGAGCAATGATTTAGAAGATATCTCATAAGTTCGAGGACCCAATTGCACTCAACCCAAAGTTGAGGGACCAAACTGGAGATGATGTAAAGATGAGGGACCAAACTGGAGATGATGTAAAGTTGAAGGACCAAATTTGATGTTATGAAAAGATGGAGGACTGAAATGACCAAGATCCAAAGTTGAAGGACCGATGCGGTGACCGTTGAAACTTAAAGGACCAAATTGCAAAGAGAGAACAACAAGCTGGGCGATCGCCCAACTTAATCTTTGGCGAAGCCCAAGAATCGCAGCTATGACAACAGAGACCTAATGGCCTCGCCTGGGCGATCGCCCGGGAAAGCACTGGGCGATCTCCCAGTGCATTTTTGTCTGCGTTTTTTAATTCTTATTTTCTTTCCTTTTTTAGCCCTAATTTCGATAGGTAATGTTTGACCCACGAATTTTGTATTCTTTGGAAGTATTTTGGGGCACAATTAGGGTAGTATAAATAGGAGATATATTCTCATAACAAGGGGTGGGATTTTTGGAGAGCAAATCAAGGGAAGACGGAAGAGATCAAGAGAACAAGACTCCTCGACTATCAAGACTTCTTCGAAGATTCCTTCTCCTTGAATCCATGCCGGGTTTTATCATTTATTGTTTTTCTAGTTTAATCATGTTCTTCTAGTTTTCTTTAGCCAAGGTAGATGATGAAACCTTGTCTTGATTTAGTGACTATTTAATTACTCGGTTAATTCCTTTTTAAGAGCTTTAACGTTTATGGCTTGTTCTTGACTAAATTAATTAAATATGATTTCTTTCATCTTAAATATCATGTATTTTTGATAGTTAGATGTTGATTTAATTAATTCATGCTTGGTGATATAATATGATCTATTAATTGCTTTTGATTTTTCGTTATCTTCTATTCGAATTGGGATACATAGAATGCTTAGAACTTCTTTGATTCTTTGTTTTCTTTCAATTGAGCTTGATACGAAAACGCTAAAATGGTTTATGTTTGAAGCATAAGGGGCCTATATTTGATATTCTTCTTCCGGACTTGATTGATAAATCTTTAGGGACGACAATGATTGATTTCGGGTTGTCGTATGTGTTTTTCTGGGAATTAATGAATGATTGGATAATTGCTAAATTAGACAATGGTGGATTCTGAAACCTTGGTGTTTTTACACAACTTGAATTCTCGATTCATTTATTAGCTTACTTCTTTAGTCTTTTAATTAAACAATTTCAACAACAAATCTTTTGAACTCAACTAGCCTAGAATAACAGTTAATTTGGATTAAATTACACCTTCCTCATAGCAGTCTCTGTGGGATCGACCTCGTTTTTACCTATCTATATTCCACTAGATTCGTACCACTTGCGAGTTAATTAAAATTTGACATCAAGTTTTTGGCGCCGTTCCGGGGACTGCGTCTGAAGGTTAATTTAATTTTAGTTAATTTCATTCTTGACTAGTTATAATTTAGGATTTTATTTTGTTTATTTTATTTTCGTTTTTTTTTATTTATTTAAAAAAAAAAATTCAAAAATCAAAAATCTGCATTGTGCATGCTTGGTCGTAGATCTCTAGAACTTAAGCTAGAACATCTAGATAGTGAAATTGAAAGGACTTTTCACCAACAAACACGAGCCACTAATCTAGATAAAATTGAAGAAATCGAAGCAATAGTAGCTATGGGGGATGAAATTGAGGAGAGACCTTTCGTGGACTATTTTAGTCCATTGGCTAATTTGAACACCTCATGCATACAATACCCTCGGTCACATTAGGAATTTTGAGCTTAAACCGAGGTGTGTTAATCATCTCCCATCTTTCTATGGTTTAGATAGTGAAGAACCTTATAATCATCTCGATCGATTTCTATCTTTGTATGTGAAACATTTAAATATGAGAATGTGTCTCCTGATAATGTTAAACTTCGTCTATTTCCTTTTCTCTGAAAGATAGATCTAGATCTTGGTTTAATACATTGCCTGCAAATAGTATTACTTCTTGGGAACAAATGGTTGCTAAATTTTTGAATAAGTACTTTCCTGTTCACAAAACTAATGCTATTCGCAGGGAAATTTCAGAGTTTGTGCAAAGAGACGATGAGCCATTCTATGAAACTTGGGAGAGATTCAACGGGCTTCTCATGAAGTGTCCACATCATGGGTATGAAAAATGGCATTTATGCCAATACTTTTTGGAGGGCTTGTTACCACATATTCAAGAATGGTTGATGGCCACAAGCGGGGGAGAGCTTATGTCTAAGAATGCCACAGAGATCTGGACCTTCTTTCAAAAGCAGGCTGACAATTCACAACAGCGGAGCAGATCCTCTAGAATGAGCCAAAGAAAAGAGGTATATATGAAATTCGCGGCGGTGAACCTAGCTCGAAAATCAAGGAAGTCAAGTGCATGATAGAGGACATCTCTACAAATTGACCTCATTGACAATCAATAGTCCTCCGAACCCGAGCGGTGCTTGAGCAAGCTAATGCCCTCAACATGATGAGGAAGACTCCTTACAATCCTTACTCCAACACCTATAACCCAGGTTGGAGGGACCACCCCAACTTTTCTTGGTCACAGGGTAGTCAACAGGACAACACAGCAGGTCAAGCCCCTCAAGAAATTGAACAATTCAACCAAAACTTCGCATGCGGCTAAACCATGTGGAAGAGGCATTTCAAAACTTGACAAAAGCTACACAAGCTGCTTTGGAGCATCAGAATCACACCATCACTGAGTTCAAGAAGGAGATGCGCACTAGCCAGAACTCACAGGCACAATCCATTTCCAATATGGAGAACATGATGGGACAACTGGCTTCATCAGTACAACAGCTGGCAACAACCATCGAAAAAGGTAAATTCCCTAGTCAGCCATTTCCTAATCCTAAAGGGGTGCACAATATTGGAACAGATTCAAGCAACCAACATGAAGAAGCTAAGGCCATCATGACTTTGAGACGGGGCAAGCTGGTTGACAACAAAGTGGATCTTTCAAAGCAAAACACGCCTCAACTAATTCCTCCGGTAATACCTCAACCGATGAATCGGTCCAGAAGCTCACAAAGAAGACAATGAGCCATCCTACATCCCAAAAGCCCCATTTCCTCGGAGGTGACAAAGGTAAAGCAAGGTAATTCTATCAATGACATGATGGACATCTTCAAGCGGTAAGCATAAATATCCCTTTACTTGATGCTATTAAGCAAGTTCACTGCATATGCTAAATTTTTGAAAGACCTCTGTACTAAAAAGAGACAATTGCATGTACGTAAAAGGCATTCTTAAGCGAGCAGGCTAGCTCGATAATTCAAAGCAACACCCTCCTAAATTTAAAGATCCGAGTTGTCCTACTATCTCTTGCATCATAGGAAACCATAAAATCGAGAAGGCATTGTTAGATTTAGGAGCTAGTGTCAATCTTACGCCTTACTACGTGTACATGCAACTTGGACTAGGCGAGTTAAAACCAACATCTGTTATTTTACAACTTGCTGATAGATCTGTGAAAGTCCCTCGTGGCATTGTTGAGGATGTTTTGATACAGGTTGATAAATTTTATTTTCCTGTTGATTTTATTGTACTTGATACACAACCTGTTCGAGACTCCACTAAGCATATTCCCGTGATTTTTGGTGCGTCCTTTTCTAGCCACATCTAATCTTGTAATTAATTGCGGTGAATGGAGTCATGCAACCGTCCTTTGGCAACATGACAATTGAATTGAATGTCTTCAATGTCAACAAGCAACCACATGACAACGAGGATGTTGCTTTGATGTTGACATGATAGAAGCATTGGTTGATGACTCTTGTATTTCAACTAACTTTGATGATGCTTTAATGATGTGTCTAACCCATTTTGGTACAGATTTTGATGTTGATGGTGCTATAGATGAGGTGAACACTTTGCTTGAGTCAACACCGTCATGGATACAAGTAAGTGGAGACAGAAAATTGAGCCACTTCCAATAAGTGAGAAGAAGAACATCCCATCGGTTCAACAACCGCCCAAGTTAGAGCTCAGCGCATTGCACGACACTTTGTAGTATGCATTCTTAGGAGGCGAAACTTTACCTGTAATTATCTCTTACGCCCTTGATGATGCACAAAAGGTAAGTTGTTAGGTGTTTTAACCGAACATAAAGAGGCGCTAGGTTGGACCATTCTTTGACATAATAGGTATTAATCCTCAGAGATTGCATGCACTATATTCATCTTGAGGAAAATTCTAACTCCACTAGAGAGATGCAACGTGGGTTAAATCCTAACATGAAAGATGTTGTGAGAACTGAAGTCCTTAAGTTGTTAGATCTTTGAATTATCTATCCTATTTACGATAGCAAATGGGTAAGTCTTGTGCATGTTGTCCCAAAAAATCGGGTATCACTTTGTAGTTACTAATGCAAACAATGAATTGGTTCCAACTAGAGTAACTACGGGGATGGCGTGTATGCATAGACTATAGGAAATTGAACTTAGTCACTAGAAAGGATCACTTCCCTCTTCCATTCATTGATCAAATGCTTGATAGACTAGCGGGGCATGATTATTATTGTTTCTTAGATGGTTATTCGAGGTTACAATCAAATTCCCATAGCTCCGGAAGATCAAGAGAAAACTACTTTCACTTGTCCTTTTGGAACCTTTGCATATAGACGAATTCCATTTGGTTTGTGCAATGCACTGCTACCTTTCAAAGATGCATGCTAAGTATATTTTCCGACATGGTTGAGAGGTTTCTTGAGGTGTTTATGGATGATTTTTCCGTGTATGGTGACTCGTTTGATGATTGTTTGCGCCATCTAACATTAGTTTTGCGAGAGATGTGGAGGAAAGAATTTAGTACTAAACTGGGAAAATGTCACTTCATGGTGAAACAAGGTATTGTTCTTGGCCACATTATTTCTAGCAATGGTATTGAGGTTGACAAAGCCAGGGTTGATCTTATCTCCAATTTTCCACCTCCAAAATCGGTGAAAAGAAGTAAGATCTTTCCTTGGGCATCTTTGGTTTTTATAGACGTTTCATTCAAGATTTTAGTAAAATCTCTAGACCATATGCAATTTACTTGTTAAGGATGTACCTTTTATCTTTAATGATTCGTGCTTAGAGGCTTTTGAACATCTTAAGAAAGTCTTGACCACTTGCACTGTTGTTATTCGACCACACGATTGGACTTTGCCTTTCGAACTTATATGCGATGCATCTGATTATGCTGTAGGAGCAGTTTTAGGACAGAGATTAGATCGGTTACCTTATGTTATTTACTATACTAGTAGAACTCTTAATGATGCACAATTAAATTATTCTACTACAGAAAAAGAAATGCTAGCAGTAGTATTTGCTTTAGATAAATTTCGATCTTATCTTGTAGGGTGTAAAGTTATTATCTTTTCGACCATCTTTGCCCTCAAATATCTTCTAACTAAGAAAGATGCTAAACCTAGATTGATTAGGTGGGTCTTGCTTTTGCAAGAATTTGACATTGAATTTCGGGACAAAAGGGGTGCGAAAATGTTGTGGTGACCATTTATCTCGAATTGTGCTTGACTACATGCGAGAATAAACTACCATTAAATGAGTTGTTTCGGATGAACAACTCATGAATATTGATGTTGTGCCTTGGTTTGCTTGATATTGTTAATTAACTTGTTACAGAAAACTTCCGAACATTGGACTAAGCAGGATAGAACTAAATTTAAAATTGAAGTGAGGAATTTCTTTTGGGACGATCCCTACTTGTTTAAGTCTTGTCTTGATCAAATCATAAGGAGATGCGTCCCGAAAAGTGAATTCCACGGTGTTATATCATTTCATCATGACCACGCGTGTGGAGGCCATTTCGGTGCTAAAAGACTACCTCCAAATTTTTGCAATGTGGTTTTCTTGGCGGCTACTCTTTTCGTGACACTCATATTTTTTTTTCTTCATGTGATAGGTGTCAACGCATGGAAGCATTTCAAAAGAAACATGATGCCGCTTAATCCTATTCTCGTAGTTGAACTTTTTGATGTCTGGGGATTGATTTCATGGGACCTTTTCCTCCATCTTTTGGTTATCTTTACATATTAGTTGGTGTCGATTATGTTTCTAAGTGGGTCGAGGCAATTCCTTGTAGGACCAATGATCACAAAAGCGTAGTGGCATTTTTGAAAAGCAATATTTTCTCTCGCTTTGGCACTCCACGAGCCATTATCAGTGATGAGGGATCCCATTTTTGCAATAAACATTTTCAAACCCTTCTAGCAAAATACTCCATCACACATAAAGTGGCCACCCCATATCATCCACAGACTAGTGGTCAGGTTGAGGTCTCAAATCGTGAAATCAAGCATATTTTAGAAAATGATTCGACACGATAGAAAATATTGGTCTTCACGACTCAATTGATGCATTATGGGCATATAGGATGACTTTTAAAACACCCATTGGGATGTCCCCTTATAGATTGGTGTATGGGAAAGCGTGTCACCTTCCGGTTGAGTTAGAGCATCGTGCTTATTGGGCCATTAAGAAATTCAATTTTGATATGCGAGAAGCGTGGTCAAAAAGGAAATTGCGGTAGGCGAACTTGAAGAAATTGAAACGATGCTTATGAGAATGCTAAGATTTACAAGCACAAAATGAAGGTCTTTCATGACAAGCACATAGTCGAGGAAAATCATTCATCCAGTCGAAAAGTACTTTTATATAATTCTACTTTGCATTTATTTCCGGGTAAACTCGCTCCGGATGGTCGTCCTTTTATTGTTCTCACTGTTTATCCCCATGGTGCTGTAGAAGTTGAAAATCCAAAAAATGGAGATTTGTTTAAAGTTAATGGCCAACGTTTAAAACCATACTTGGAGTTTCACTCTCGCGAGGGGGAGGAGGAAATTAATTTGGGTGATCCTGCCCTTCTTTCTTGAAAATCGTTTTTATAAAAAAAAAAAAAAAAACTTGAAAATCGTTTTATTATTAAAAAAAAAAAAAAAAATTTGCTTTCGTTGTTTTTGTTTGTTGTTTTCTCTGTTTTTTTTCTTTTAGGACTGCTTTTGTGCAACTGATCCTGCGGTGTCCACGGTGTTCCACATCTTTCAGCCTGCCAGATGCTTCTTCTCCACATCTATCCCTGGAGAGTAACTGATCTTTTCTCTCCTACTCTGTGCTTTATGTTATTCTTACATTGGGGACAATGTAAGATTTTTGTTTGGGGGTGGGTTATAAAGTATCATGTTACTTAAGAACTTCTGACTTACTTATCATTCCGAGTGCTATAAGCTGAAAAAAAAAAAAAAAAAAAAAAAAATTAAGTTCTTTGTTGAATATCCTACCGCCAATGATGATATCTGTTCAAAATTGAGTACATTTTTAGTAGACTATTAGACAACACTTGAACTCGTTCTTTTATCTATATACTTATCCATGTTAGACCTGATTATGAAAGCACATAGCCACTATTGACTTATCGTTTATTGGAGACATGACTTGAGTGTTTGTGTTGATATTATTGATCGAGTATCATGAAACATTCTGTTCCTACATTCTTAGAGCTAGTGACTAAACCTGTTTTGAGAAACAGTTTGGGGTGTTAAAGTTACTACTTTTGTTCTAAGACTTTTGATGGTTTGGGTTTTCTAGGTCTCATCTTTGGTTGAATGGGTTATAGTCAAGGAATCTGAATCGAGCACTATTTGCGGTGATAAAAATTAAATGAAATATCGACTCGAGCAATTAAGCTGTAAGGGTATCTTAAAACACAGTGCCCTATGGTCATCGACTTGGGAGTCATCGCCCAAAGCTCGCTACATGAGTCCCAGATCAAAAAAAAATAAAAATAAAAAAAAAAAAAAAAAAAAAAAAAAAGAAAAGAGAGCGACATTTATAAATTTACATCTTCACTCCTCTATTAGCATGTGGGACTCGAGCAATTAAGTCTGCTAGGGTATTTTCAAACCTGGTGCCCTATGGTCATCTGACTTGGGAGTCATCGACCCAAAGCTCGCTACAAGGGTCACACAGAAAGCTAGTGAAAGAGAA
This sequence comes from Forsythia suspensa, assembly GCA_023638005.1. Classification (NCBI taxonomy): domain Eukaryota; kingdom Viridiplantae; phylum Streptophyta; class Magnoliopsida; order Lamiales; family Oleaceae; genus Forsythia; species Forsythia suspensa. Next base: position 40,004,455 of record CM042665.1, read on the forward strand.
GTATTGCACAGATGTAAGGCTGTATGCAGAGTTAAATAAAAAAAAAGTAAAGTGCTCGGGAAGGATTGCTAGATTAGAACCTTAGAAACGAAGATGAGAATTTAGAAACCTCTCACCATCCTAATTCTCGAGAATACAAGTGCTAAGTTTTACCACTTTCGTGAAAAGAAAGAGCATTGTGATGATCAATAGAAACCAACTTCGCTAGAACACCTCGGGAGTTGAGAGAAGAGCTTTAGAAGTGTGAACTTACGAGAGGTGCAAGGAAATAAATGACTACAAAGGGTTCGGGATTGCTGAAATATCAACCACACAATATTGGTCATGGTCTAATACATGTATAAGTTTAATGTCTGGTTATTCACACACTCACACAAGGTCGAGCATCGGATAAGTGAATATTTTTGTGCTGTTGTTTGATATCCTTCTGAAAGTGTTGCTTTATTTTGAACTTGAGGCATAGGGTAAGGATTTTAACATTGACTGATTTTCCATTGATTCTATTAGCGTAGTTTTAATTTATATTTTAGTTTGGTTTTTGTTCGAGGACGAACAAAGGTTTAGTTTGGGGGTGTTTGATAAGTGCGTTTTATGCACTTATTTTGGCCTTTTAATTAATCATTTATGTCGTCAAATAGTTTCTTTTCTACTCACTCTAGTTTATTATCATTCTATTTCGCTTTTGGACTTGTTGGTGAACAATTGGAGAAGTTTGGGCAAAAGAGCAATGATTTAGAAGATATCTCATAAGTTCGAGGACCCAATTGCACTCAACCCAAAGTTGAGGGACCAAACGGAGATGATGTAAAGATGAGGGACCAAACCGGAGATGATGTAAAGTTGAAGGACCAAATTTGATGTTATGAAAAGATGGAGGACCGAAATGACCAAGATCCAAAGTTGAAGGACCGATCACGGTGACCGTTGAAACTTAAAGGACCAAATTGCAAAAGAGGGAACAACAAAGTGGGCGATCGCTTCACTTAATCTTGGGCGAAGCGCCAAAGAATCAGCTATGACAACAGAGACCTAATGGCCTCGCTCAAGCGATCGCCGAAAAGCATCAAGCGATCTCCCGGTGCATTTTTGTCTGCGTTTTTAATTCTTATTTTCTTTCCTTTTTAGCCCTAATTTCGATAGGTAATGTTTGACCCACGAATTTTGTATTCTTTGGAAGTATTTTGGGGCACAATTAGGGTAGTATAAATAGGAGATATATTCTCATAACAAGGGGTGGGATTTTTGAGAGCAAATCAAGAGAAGACGGAAGAGATCAAGAGAACAAGACTCCTCGACTATCAAGACTTCTTGAAGATTCCTTCTCCTTGAATCCATGCCGGGTTTTATCATTTATTGTTTTCTAGTTTAATCATGTTCTTCTAGTTTTCTTTAGCCAAGGTAGATGATGAAACCTTGTCTTGATTTAGTGACTATTTAATTACTCGGTTAATTCCTTTTTAAGAGCTTTAACGTTTATGGCTTGTTCTTGACTAAATTAATTAAATATGATTTCTTTCATCTTAAATATCATGTATTTTTGATAGTTAGATGTTGATTTAATTAATTCATGCTTGGTGATATAATATGATCTATTAATTGCTTTTGATTTTCGTTATCTTCTATTCGAATTGGGATACATAGAATGCTTAGAACTTCTTTGATTCTTTGTTTTCTTTCAATTGAGCTTGATACGAAAAACGCTTAAGTGGTTTATGTTTGAAGCATAAGGGGAGCCTATATTTGATATTCTTCTTCCGGACTTGATTGATAAATCTTTAGGAGCGACAACAGTTTGATTTCGGTTTGTCGTATGTGTTTTCTCTTGGGAATTAATGAATGATTGGATAATTGCTAAATTAGACAATGGTGGATTCTGAAACCTTGGTGTTTTTACACAACTTGAATTCTCGATTCATTTATTAGTTTACTTCTTTAGTCTTTTAATTAAACAATTTCAACAACAAATCTTTTGAACTCAACTAGCCTAGAATAACATTTAATTCGGATTAAATTACACCTTCCTCATAGCAGTCTCTGTGGGATCGACCTCGTTTTTACCTATCTATATTCCACTAGATTCGTACACTTGCGAGTTAATTAAAATTTGACATCAATAGACAGACCATTTCTTCGACTGAACGGAGTATGCGTAAGTCATTTGCTTCCGTCCTGCAAGCTGCCCCAGATTCTTCTTGTCATCAGTTTGTGGCTAAAGAGCCATTCTTGCATCGTGGAGAACCAGCTTTGACTATTACTGCTGATGAGGAAGCTTCTCTTGCTGAGCCTTTCAAGTTCACACTTGTAGGCAAATTTTCTCATCGTAAGCCCCGTATGGTGGAGGTACGCAACTCTTTTCAGAAGTTTGGATTTACTGGTGAATTTAAGCTTGGGCTTATTGATTTTAAGCATATTCTTATACATTTGACGCATGAGGATGACTATAGTCGCTTATTTTTGAAACCTCTATGGTTTATTATGGGTTGCCCTATGCGTGTGCTTAAATGGACGTGTGATTTCCATCCTGATGCTGAGACCCCCATTGCCCCTGTTTGGATTTCATTCCCCTTACTGCCTGTTCATTTACGTGCTAAGGAGTTTTTATTTGCTTTATCTAAACTTGTTGGGGTTCCTTTGAGAATTGATGAGGCGACAGCGGATTTGTTGAGGCCTAGCGAAGCCAGGGTTTGTGTGGAGGTGAATTTGGAGCATAAGCTCCCTGAGAGGGTTTGGATTGAACGGGGTGAATCCCGTAGTTTTTGGCAACCTATTGTGTATGAGCAGTTGCCTCACTTTTGTGTGAAATGTAGACATATGGGTCATCTGGTTGAGAAGTGTAGAGTTGGGATGCCTCAGTTGGATGTGGATAGAGTTGCTCAGGCTGGTAAGCCAGATGTTGCCCCGGCTCCTAAGCCTATTGCTGTTCCTCAGGCTACTAAGCCTATTGATGTTGTGCTCCCTATCCCTATAGTTGACCAGGCTCCTAAGCCAGTTATTGTTGATCTGCCAGTTACTGTTGATAGGGCAGGGAAGGGTAAGGGTAAAGAGGTTGTTGTTGAGACACGGAAGCAGTGGGTCCCACTTGCCAGTTCTTCTTCCATTCCACCTCCTATTGCCATACCACCTCCTGTGGTGCTTGGGAGTCCTGCTCTTGCGCCCAGCTTTTTGGTTCCTACTGGTTTGGCATCAAAGCCAGTCCCACCAGATACTATCTTTGATCCGTTACTTGATCATATGATGAGTTGTCCACGTGAGTATCCTATGCTATCAGAGCCAGTACAGCCAGTTTTTGATCCTATTCCACATTCTCTCCCTGATCCTATCTGTCAGGAGAATGTTGAGGCTTCTGTACCTTCCGATACTGCTAGTTCTATTCAGATGGGGGGTCATCCTCAGGGACACTTTCGTCGAAATTCTTCAGAGGACTTGGTTGGTTTAGGGGAGAGAAAGGAGTCTGATGGGTTCACTACAGTTCAGAGGAAGAAGTCCTCGAAAGTCACAGATATTTCTCGCCCGACCAAACGGGTGACTCGCAGTCAGACAGGTACTTCGTCACATAGCCAGTCTCTTTAATGTGTGTCATTATATGGAATGTGAGGGGAGTGGGCAGTTCGGCCACACGCAGACGTCTTAAGAAACTGGTTCAGCTTCATCAGGTTTATTTTTTGGTGATTTTGGAGCCGTTTGTTTTGAAGAAAAACTTTGACTTTATCCGACGATTTCTCTCTTTTGATGTGGGTCTAGAGAATGAGTCGGGTAAAATTTGGTGCTTTTGGAATTTGGGGACTTCCGTTTCTTCATGTGTTGATCATCCCCAATTCCTTCATATTAAAGTTGAGGATCCTAGATTAGCCAGGCCGATGTATATTACCCCAGTGTATGCTTCTTGCTCGCCAGTTGAGCGTCGGGATTTATGGGAGGGACTTCACCAGCTATCCCTTTCTATGGATGGGCCGTGGCTGGTTGGGGGAGACTTTAATGTGATTGCTCACAATGGTGAGCGCACTGGTAGGAACACTCGTGATCGAGGTACCTCAGATTTTGCAGATATGATGATGGATTGTGGTTTGACAGATGCAGGTTTTTCTGGCAGTCAGTATACGTGGACTAATGGGAGGGTGTGGAAGCGATTAGACAGAGTTTTGATTAACTCTTTGGTTGCCTCTTTTTGTTCACGATTCTCGGTTCGTCATTTGAACCGTAGCACTTCAGATCACTCGCCGTTGTTGATTCAGTGGTCTTTCGATGACGACTTGGGACCCCGCCCTTTTCGATTCCTCAACGTTTGGTCTAGACATCATGACTTCTTGAGCTTTGTATCCCAAAAGTGGTCATTTCCTACTCATCATACAGGAATGGCTGCTCTTTGGGAGAAGATCTTTCGGCTCAAACAGGGCCTCCGTTGGTGGAATCGACAGGTGTTTGGAGACATTTTTCAGAGGGTCCGAGATGCAGAGAGTAGAGTTGATGAGGCAGAGTTAGACTACGACAGTGATCCGAGTCCAGCTCACCGTGATTCTCTTCACCAGGCACAGGCGGTTTTGAACCGCACATTATCTATTGAGGAGGCTTTTTGGAAACAAAAAGCGGGGGCACGTTGGGTTTGTGAGGGCGATCACAATACCCGATATTTTCACTCTATGGTTCAGGGCCGCCGTATCGAGCCGTGGATCCGCTCTACTACTACACCTTAGGGATGGCAATGGGCGGGTCCGGGCGGGTCGGCCCGCCCCGCCCGCCCGCCTGAACTTTGAACTTTTGCCTGCCCGCCCGACCATGACCAGCGGGGCGGGGCGGGCTGGGCGGTCGGGTCATGCGGCGGGCGTCGTCCCGTGGACCCGCCAACCGCCCATGAACTATTTTTTTTTTTTTTTTTTTTTTTTTTTTTTTGGTTAAACTGAAAATAATTAAAAAATATATATATACAATTTTTTTAAATATTTATACCAAGCAAAACAAAAAATTATAAGATTTGGGTTGTGGTATAGTGGTTAATGTTAATAGTTTATAAGTTTTAACCCGGGGTTTGATTCTTCTTTAGTTTATTTTTAGTGAAAATCATAATTTCTACTATATTTTATGATTTTTCAAAAAAAAAAAAAAAAAAAAAAAATTTTTTTTTAGGGGCGGGTCATGGGCGGCGGGCGGGCGGGTCGCCGGACCCGCCCGGACCCGGCCCGGGCAGATTTTTCTGCCCAAACCCGCCTTATTGCTTCGTGGGGGGGCGGGCGGCTCAAGGGCGGGCGGGCGCGGGCGGGTTGGTCGGCGGGTTTTTTTTGCCGTCCCTACTACACCTACAGGAGAGGTGCTTGATTCTCCTGATACTGTCCAGCCTTCGGCGATTTCCTTTTTCCAGCAGCTACTATCAGCGCCACCTCAGCCCGTCGATCCTATTCGACATGATATTATACCTCGATTGGTGTCCGATGAGGACAATTTGCAGCTTAATCGGATGCCCACTTTGGCTGAGGTTCGAGGTGATTTTCGATTGATCCCGACAGTGTTGCGCAGGCGGATGGATTTGCTTCACACTTTTTCCGTGGAGTGTTGGGATATTGTTTCGAGGAGGATGTGTTTCGCGCTTTTGGATTTTTTGAGGGGGACATTTTCCTAGAGGATTTTCAAATGACTTCTATCGTCCCCGCTCCCGGCGGGATAATGCATGTAGGTGGTCGAGTTCCGTCCTATCGCCTTATGTACGGTTTTTAATAAGTTGGTTACAAAGTTTGTTGAATTAAGCGTTTGAGTACTATTCTACCTCAGATTATTTCACCTCCTCATGAGCGGATTTATTGCAGGACGTCTCATTGGGGATAATGTCCTCCTTGCACAGGAGTTACTTCATACACTTGATACGAAGGTGCGGGGGGGTAATGTTATCCTCAAGTTAGATATGGCTAAGGCCTATGACCGCATGGATTGGGGTTTCTTGATCTCCATTATGGAGGGCTTTGGATTTGATGCTTTGTGGATTGATCGGATACGGAGATGTATATCGGAGTGTCATTTCTCGGCCTCGCTTAATGGCGAGACCTTGTTTTTCTTCCTTCTTCGCGGGGCTCGGGGCAGGGTGATCCCATCTCTCCATCGCTGTTTATTATAGCAGCAGACTACTTCTCACGCCTTCTTACTCAGCAGTATCGGCAGATCCCATCGATGGCATACAGACATGGAGGAGATGCTCTTATCTCTCATCTATGTTTTGCAGATGATATGATTATATTCGCCAACGGTCAGAAGCAGTCTATTCGCCGAGTTTTGCACTGTATAGAGCATTATGAGAGAGCTTCCGGCCAGTTGGTGAACAGAGATAAGAGCGGGATCATCTTACCCAGGCGATCTTCTATTAGTCAGATACATAGATTGGAGCACCTGACAGGCTTTCGTCATCAGCAGCAGCCTTTCACTTATCTTGGTGTCCCTTTATATAAAGGGGCTCGCAAGATCTTTTATACGATGATTTGATTCGAGAGCAATGCGGGTCGGTTTACGGTTGGGCATCAAGACTTCTCTCACCGGGGAGGATTACTCTGATTCGATCTGTGCTTTCTTCGCTCCCGCTCTATCTTCTTCAGATTATGAAGCCTCCCAAGGCTGTCTTGAAGAAGTTAGAGAGTATTTTTGCTCGATTCTTATGGGACTCGAGAGATCATTCACATCGACTTCATTGGAGGAGGTGGAAGGATCTTTGCCTTCCTACTGAGGAGGGAGGACTGGGCTTTAGGAGATTACAGGACCTTGTTGACACATTCTCCCTAAAGCTCTGGTGGCTCTTTCGTTCACAGCGATCACTGTGGGCTCAGTTTCTACTGAGCAAATATTGTCAGGGTACTCATCCCGTGTTGCTCTTTGTTCGTATTCTCGCTTGGTGTCTGGAGGAGATCAAGCACATTGGCCCATGACGAGTCCCACATTGCGTGGAAATTGGGTCGTGGGCACATTTTCTTTTAGCATGACCGTTGGATGGGAGACTCCACACCTGGGCAGACCGATTCCATGATTGACTCATTCCTCCATCCGATTGCATGCCTTATTTGATGATCTTGGATGGAACATTGGCGAACTCCTTCGCTTGGTTCCACAGTGCTATTGCGAGGCAGATTGGGAGTATACCTCTTACTCCCAGGTACTGATCGATTACTTGGCGGATACTTCAGATGGTAGATTTGCTACCAAGTCAAGCATGGCGATTAGTTCACACAGGTGTACTATCTGTGCTGTCTATAGCATGATTTGAGTTCTCTCATCCCGACGATCTCTTTCTTCTGTTGGAGGCTCTGGCAGGGACTCATTCCAGTTGATGTAGTGATTCAGAGACGGATTGGGTGTCATATGGCTTCGCGGTGTCAGTGTTGTTACTCGCTTTCGGAGACTATCCAAGACTTATTCATTGACAGCCCTGTTGCAGTTCAGGTGTGGAGCCACTTTTCTGCTATCTTTCATATTATCCCCGACCCGCGGAGGTTTTCGATCTGGGTTTCGAGCTTGGCGGTTTTCGAGGCGGTTTGTCCAGCGAGGCCATATTCGCACGATTATTCCTCTCTTGATTCTTTGGTATATCTGGACAGCGAGGAATGATGCGAAGTACCGGGATATCACTATGGAGCCGAGACGGATCATCTGGAGAGTTTATCGTACTGTCTCCCTTCTTCACACAGGCCGTTTATTCAGGTTCATCCATTGGCATGGAGATATCGATGTCGCCCCATTGTTTGGTGTATCTCTTCCTGCTCCACCCATTTCTCCCCCTATTTTAGTCTACTGGCGCACTCCACCAGTGGGATCCCACAAGATTAACACTGATGGTTGCGTCAAAGATGGTTTCGCTAGTGGAGGAGGGATTATTAGAGATTCGACAGGTCAGTGTATTCGGGCATTCTTCTCCTTCTATGGTGAATGCTCTATCTTGGAGCCGAGCTTGAGCTATTCTTGACGGGATTTTACTTGCTCGTGAGGATTGGATTGTCGATTACGTGGATTGAGTCGACTTACTACTTTGGCTATACATTTTGCATTACCGGTGGAGGACCGTGGACTATTCAGCTACTCTCGCCATATCGATGTACTACTTGTTTTCGACCGTGATACAGTTTCTCACATCTACCGCGAGGGCAACCAGGTTGCTGATTCTCTTGCTTCAGAGGGATGGGATCGTCGTTGCTACTCAGAGTACAGCCCCCAGGATCTACCACGACGGCATCGCAGCTTAGTCCAGATTGATAGTTCTGGACTCCCTTCAGTTAGAGGTTTATAGGTCTTTTGTTAGAGATTTATAAGTCTTTACTTTGGACTTTGTGTTAGGGAGGTAGTACCTCCTCATTTATTGTTTCTGTTATTTCCTTTACTCTTTTGATTGGAGGTCAGGTTTTATGTCCCCCTCCCATGTACTTCTTTGAGTTATTTTATATATGGTCGGGGCTTCCTTAACCCCCCCATCCTCTCCTGGTGGAGGCCTGACAACCATGTTGGGACTGTGATGGTGTGTTTATAAATAAAAAAAAACCCTAAACCCTAAACCCTAAACCCTAAACCCTAAAACCCTAAACCCTAAACCCTAAACCCTCGAAACCCGAAACCCCAAACCCGAAACCCTAAACCCCAAACCCTAAACCCTAAACCCTAGTAAATTTTCTCACCGTAAGCCCTGCATGGTGGAGGTACGCAATTCTTTTTAGAAGTTTGGGTTTACTGGTGATTTTAAGCTTGGGCTTATCGATTTTAAGCATATTCTTATACATTTGATGTATGAGGATAACTATAGTAGCTTATTTTTGAAACATCTATGGTTTATTATGGGTTGCCCTATGCGTGTGCTTAAATAGACGTGTGATTTCCATCCCGATCATCGAGACCCCCATTGCCCTGTTGATTTCTTTCTCCTTTACTCACCGTACATTTACGTGCTAAGGAGTTTTATTTGCTTTATCTAAACTTGTTGGGGTTTCTTTGAGAATTGATGAGGCGACGCAAATTTGTTGAGGCCTAGCGAAGCCAGGATTTGTGTGGAGGTGAATTTGGAGCATAAGCTCTCTGTATAGAGCATTATGAGAGAGCTTCTGGCCAGTTGGTGAACAGAGATAAGAGCAGGATCATCTTACCCAGGCGATCTTCTATTAGTCAGATACACAGACTAGAGCACCTGACAAGATTTCGTCATCAGCAGCAGCCTTTCACTTATCTTTGTGTTCCTTTATTCAAAGGAGCTCGCAAGATCTTTTTATATGATGACTTGATTCAGAAAGTACGGAGTCGAATTTCTGGTTGGGCATCGAGACTTCTCTCACCTGGAGGGAGGATTACTCTGATACGATCTGTTCTTTCTTCTCTCCTGCTCTATCTTCTTCAGATTACGAAGCCTCCCAAGGCTGTCTTGAAGAAATTAGAGGACATTTTTGCTAGATTTCTATGGGACTCGAGAGATCAATCACATCGACTTCACTGGAGGAGGTGGAAGGATCTTTATCTTCCTAGTGAGGAGTGAGGATTGGGCTTTAGGAGATTACAGGACCTTGTTGACACATTCTTCCTAAAGCTCTAGTGGCTCAGTTTTTACTGAGTAAGTATTGTCAGTGTACACATCTCCCTCACAGCTCTCGTTCCTTATTCGCCTTGGTTTGTATGGAGGAGGCTGAAGCACATTGGCACGCAGGCAGAGTCCCACATTGCGTGGAAGTTAGGTCGTGGGCACGTTTTCTTTTGGCATGACTGTTGGATGGGAGACTCCACGTTGGCAGATCAGTTTTCGTAGTTGACTCATTCTTCTATCAAGTTGCGTGACTTATTTGATGATACTGGATGGGACATTGGCAGACTCCTTCAGTTGGTTCCACAGGCTATTACAGAGCAGATAGGGAGTATACCTCTTACTCTCCAAGTACCCGATCAGATTACATGGACTGATACTTCAGATTGTAGATTTGCTACCAAGTCAGCTTGGCAGTTAGTTCGTACTGGGTGTACTATACAGTTTGTATATAGCATGATTTGGAGTTCCCTCATCCCGACGACGGTCTTTTTTTCTATTGGGCTCGACAAGGACTCATCTCGATTGATGTGGTGATTTAGAGACGGATTGAGAGTCATTTAGCTTCGAGGTGTCGGTGTTGCTTGGCCACGGAGACTATTCAAAGATTTATTCATTGACAACCCTATTGCGGTTTAGGTGTGGAGCCACTTTGCTTGATATCTTTCATATTATCATCCGACCCGGAGGTTTTTCGATACCGATTTGAGCTTGGCGGTTTTCGAGGCGCTTTATCTGCCGGGGCCATGGACGGCGAGGAATGATGCGAAGTTCCAGGATATCACTATGGAATCGAGACGGATCATCTGGAGAGTTTATCGTACTATCTCCCTTCTTCATACAAGCCTTTTATTCAGGTTCATCCATTGGCGTGGAGATATGGATATCGCCCCATTATTTGGTGTCTATCTCACTCGCTCCACCCCTTCCCGTCCTATTTTGGTCATCTGGCGCACTCCACCAGTGGGATCCTACAAAATTAACACTGATGGTTGCGTCCAAAGATGGTTTTGCTAGTAGAGAGGAGATTATCGAGATTCGACGGTCGGTGTATTCGAGCATTCTTCTCCTTCTATGGTGCATGCTTTATCTTGAAGGCGTGAGCTTCAAGCTATTCTTAATGGGATTCTTCTTGCTCAGAGGATTGGATTGTCAGTTCTGTGGATTGAGTCAAACTCTACTTTGGCCATACACTGCATTACCCGAGGTGGAGGACCATGGATTATTCAGGCTACTCTCTGCCATATCAGACATCTACTTGTCTTCGACCGAGACACAGTTACTCACATATACCGCGAGGGCAACCAGGTAGTTGATTCGCTTGCTTTAGAGAGCTGGGACCGTCGTCGTTACTCAGAGTACAACTCACAGGATCTACCACGACAAAGACCGCATGACTTAATGCAGATTGATGGATCGGGCATTCCGTCGGTTAGAGGATTTTAGGTCTTTTTCTTAGGACTTATTCTTAGGGAGGTAGTACCTCCTCATTTATTGCTTTCTCGATTTTAGTACCTTTACTCTTTTGATCGGAGGTCGGGCTTTATGTCCCCTCCCATGTACTTCTTTAAGTTATATTTATATATGGTCGGGCTTCCTTAACCCTCCCATCCTCTCTGGTGGAGGCTCGATAACCACGCTGGGGCTGTGATGGTGTGTTACTAAAAAACCCTAAACCCTAAACCCTAGACCCTAAACCTTAAACCCTAAACCCTAAACCCAAACCAGTAAACCGTAAACCTAAACCCTAAACCAAAAACCCTAAACCGCTGGCCTTTTCTCTCAACACTTAGGCGATTCATGGGCGATCCCAACCCCATGGCATCCTCGGCTCCCAATCAACCGACCAAGCCACGGGACATCATCTCCCCCATCCTCGGCCACCCACCACGGTCATCCCCCCCAACCACACACCGGCCTCATGCCATAGCAATCAGGCCCCACGCCGCAAACCGGCCTCCAAATCACGGAAACCCTAGGTTTGGCCCCAAGTGTTGCTGCGGCCCCCTTCAACGGTGGCCCATCCACGGGGCGATCTCCAATGGATGCGCCATCCCTAGACGTGCTATTTGGTGGGTCAATTGCATCCCAGAACTTGGCCCCTATTTTTTTGAATTCGGGTCCTTCGCGTGTACCCTTGCCAACACCCTCGGGCCCTTTGGACGCGTCCAAGTCCCCCACCATTTCAAGTGCGCCCAATTGTGCCTCGCTCGCCATCTCCCTCGGTGATCGCACCAAGTGTGGCATAAAATTTAAACCCTTTGGCGATTGCGCCACCACGGCCTGACCCTCGTGCCCCACCAACCGTGATCGGTCCTCAACGCTAATCTATGCGTGCCGGTTCGGTTGGGCCCTAATGGACCCTAGACCACAAATCCTAAACCCTAAACCCTAAACCTTAAACCAAAAACCCTAAACTGCAGCTTTTTCTCTCAATGCTTAGGTAATTTTTGGAGAAAAAAAATCGCCCAAGGCGATTCATGGGCGATCCCAACCCCGCGGCATCCTCGGCTCCCAATCAACCCACTGAGCCGTCGGACATCATCTCCCCCATCCTCGGCCACCTAACGCCGATCATCCCCAACCCACACACCGGTCTCACGCCACAGTAATCAAGCCCCACACTATAAACCAGCCTCCAAATCGTAGAAACCCTAGGTTTGGCCCCTAGTGTTGCTTTGCGGCCCCTCCAACAAAGGGCCCAACCACGGGTGATTCCCAATGGATGCGCCACTCCCTAGGCGTCTTGTTTAGTGGGTCAATTGCATCCCGAAACTAGGCCCCTGTTGTTTTGAATTCGGGTCCTTCGGCGTGTGCCCTTGCTAGCTCCCTCAGGCCCTTTGGACGAGTCAAGTCCCCCGCCAATTTCAGGTGCGCCCAATTGCCTCGCTCATCTCTCCTCACCGATCGCACAGTGTGGCACAAAATTTGAACCCTTTGGCTGATTCACGCACCACACTGCCAACCCCTCAGGCCCCAGCAACCGCGTTGGTTGGGCTCCAATTGGACTCTAGTATGCAGCCCAGGATGGCGCTTAACCCAATTCCAGAGGGCTCATCTGGTGCACCACAGCCACCCTGCGCGCGCGCGCTGTGGTAGGCCGGTGGGGCGCCCACGTGCCACTCGAGCTATTTTTTCCCCCCTCCGTTAGCCTAATTCAGCTGCTACAACTACTCCAGGCCCTCATGTATTTTCTCAAGAAGCTTAGTCTGCCTTGAATAGTGGTAGAAAGACTTATCTTTGCTCTTCGTGGTGATAGATGGACCATTTCTTCGAAGATGGTTTCGTCTTTCAGGTTGCCCTAGACGTATGCGTAAGTCATTTGCTTTCGTCCTTCAGGTTGCCCCAGATTCTACTTGTCATCAATTTGTGGCTAAGGAGCCATTCTTGCATCGTGGTGAACCAGCTTTGACTATTACTGCTGATGAGGAAGCTTCTCTCACGAGCATTTCAAGTTCACACTTGTAGGCAAATTTTCTCACCGTAAGCCATGCCTCACGCAATTCTTTTCAGAAATTTGGGTTTATTGGTGATTTTAAGCTTGGACTTATTGATTTTAAGCATATTCTTATACACTTGACGCATGAGGATGACTATAGTCGCTTATTCTTGAAACCTTTATGGTTTATTATGGGTTGTCCTATGCGTGTGCTTAAATAGACGTGTGATTTCCACCCTAATGTTTGAGACCCCCATTGCTTTGATTGGATTTTATTTTCTTTCTTTGCTGTACATTTACGTGCTAAGGAATTCTTATTTGCATTATCTAAACTTTTTGAGGTTTCTTTGAGAATTGATGAGGCGACTGCAGATTTATTGAGGCCTAGCAATGACAGAGTTTGTATGGAGGTGAATTTGGAGCATAAGCTCCATGATAGGGTTTGGATTGAACGGGGTGAATCCCGTAGTTTTTGGCAACCTATTGTTTATGAGCAGTTGCCTCACTTTTGTGTTAAATGTCGACATATGGGTTATCTTGTTGAGAAATGCGAGTTGGGATGCCTCCGTTGGATGATGATAGAGTTGTTCCAAATTGTTAAGCCAATTGTTGCCCAGGCTACTAAGCCTGCTGCTGTTGTTGTTCCTAAGCTTATAGTTGATCCGACTCCCAAGCCAGATATTGTTGAGTTGCCTTTGGTTGATAGGGCAAGAAAAGGAAAGGGTAAGGAGGTAGTTGTTGACACACAGAAGCAGTGGGTCCCACTCGTTAGCTCTTCTTCTATTCCACCACCTATTGCCATACCACCTCCTGTGGTGCTTGAGAGACCTGCTCTTGAGCCCAGTCCTCAGATTACTGCTATTTTGGCTTCAAAGCCAGTTATTGTCGATACTATTTTTGATCCATTGCTTAATCATATGATGTCGTTCCCTCGCGAGTATCCTATGCTTTCAGAACCAGTACAACCAGTGTTTGATCCTATTCCACATGCTCATCCTAATCCTAGCTGCCATGAGAATGTTGAGGCTTCTCTACCTTCAAATACTTCGCTAGTTCTATTCAGATGGGGGGTCATCCACAGGGACATTTTTGTTAAAATTCATCTGAGGATTTGGTTGGTTTAGGGGCCCTACAGGAGTCAGATAGGTTTACTACAGTTCAGAGGAAGAAGTCCTCGAAAGGCAATGATCTCCCACACCTAGCCGGACAACCAACCAGTCGACCGGTTGCATCATCCGTTTTTACAGAGAGTTCTGACGGTGGTTTGATTCCCATGAAGAGCTCAGACGATCGACCGGTTACATCATCCGATCTAGCAGAGAGTACAGACGGTCGTCCGGTTGTTTCATCTGTTCAAGTAGTGAGCTCAAACGGTCGATCGTTACCAAAAACTGGTCTACCAGTTGGACAGCAACCATCTACCATTGGGCTTCCCATCTCTTCTCGCCCAAGCAAACGGGTGACTCGCAGTCAGACAGGTGCTTCGTCCCATAGCCAGTCACTTTAATGTGTGTGATCATATGGAATGTAATAGGTGTGGGCAGTTCTGCCACTCGTAGACGTCTTAAGAAATTGGTTCAGCTTCATCAGGTTTACTTTTTGGTGATTTTGGAGCCGTTTGTTTTGAAGAAAAACTTTGACTTTATTCAAGCTTTTATCATTTGATGTGGGTCTAGAGAATAAGTCAGGTAAAATTTGGTGCTTTTGGAATTTGGGGACTACCGTTTCTTCACGTGTTGATCATCCCCAATTCTTTCATATTAAAGTTGAGGATCCTAGATTAGCCAAGCCGATGTATATTACCCCTGTCTATGCTTCTTGCTCGCCGATGGAGCGTGGGGATTTATGGGAGAGACTTCACCAGATATCTCTTTCTATGGATGGGCCATGGCTGGTTGGGGGAGACTTTAATGTGATTGCTCACAATGGTGAGCGCACTGGTAGGAATACTCGTGATCGAGGTACCTCATATTTTGTAGATATGATGATGGATTGTGGTTTGACGGATGTAGGTTATTACGGCGGTCGATATCGTGGACTAATGGGAGGGTTTGGAAGCGGTTAGATAGAGTTTTGATTAACTCTTTGGTTGTCTCTTTCTGTTCACGATTTTCAGTTCGTCATTTGAACCGTAGTACTTCAGATCACTCGCCGTTGTTGATTCAGTGGTCTTTTGATGACGACTTGGGACCTCATCCTTTTCGATTCCTCAACGTTTGGTCTAGACATCATGACTTCTTGAGCTTTGTATCCCAAAAGTGGTCATTTCCTACTCATCTTACAGGAATGGCTGCTCTTTGGGAGAAGATATTTGAGCTCAAACAGGGCCTCTGTTGGTGGAATCGACGGGTTTTAGAGACACATTTTTCGTGGTCGAGAGATGCAAAGAGTAGTGTTGGCGGTGAGTTAGACTATGACGATGATCCGACCACGGCTCATCGTGATTCTTTATATCGAGCTCGAGCGCTTTTGAGCGCACTTTATCTCTGTTGAGGAGGCTTTTGAAAACAAAAGTGGGGGCACGTTGGGTTTGTGAGGGAGACCACAACACCTGTTATTTTCACTCTATGGTCCAGGGACGCCGGATTAGAGCCAGGATTCGGTCTATTACTTCCTCTTTAGGAGAGGTGTTCGATTCTCCTAACACTATTCGACCTTTGGCGATTTCTTTTTTCGAGGATATCTTCTCGGCCGATCGATCCTATTCGATCTCTTGTTATACCTCGTTTGGTGTCGATGAGGACAATTTGCGGCTTAATCGGATGCCCACTTTGGTTGAGGTTAGGGAGGCGATTTTCGGATGGCTTTTCTTCACATTTCTTCCGAGTGTTGGGATATTGTATCGAAAGATGTTTTTCGAGCGATCGTTGATTTTTTGAGGGGACACTTTTCTATAGGGTTCTCGGCGACTTCTATCGTCTCCTTCCTAAGCGGGATAATGCATGTAGGTGGTCGAGTTCCGTCCTATCGACTTATGTACGCTTTTAATAAGTTGGTTACAAAGTCGTTGTTGAATTCGCGCTTTGATGCGATTCTACCTCAGTTATTTCACCTCCTCGAGGCGGATTCATTGCGGGGCGGCTCATTGGGGATAATGTCCTCCTTGCACGCGAGTTACTTCATACACTTGATACGAAAGGTGCGGAGGAAATGTTATCCTCAAGTGAGATATAGCTAAGGCCTATAACCGCATGGATTGGGGATTCTTGATCTCCATTATGGAGGGCTTTGGATTTGATGCTTTGTGGATTGATCGGATACGACGATGTATATCGAGTGTCATTTCTCGATTACCGCTTAATGGCGAGACCATGTAGTTTTTCCCTTCATCACGGGGCTCGAGACAGGTGATCCCATCTCTCCATCGGCTGTTTATTATAGCGGAGACTACTTCTCACGTCTTCTTACTCGGCGATGTCGCGTGATTCTTTCGTTGGCATACTGAGACGTGGAGGAGATGCTCTTATCTCTCATCTATGTTTTGCAGACGATATGATTATTTTCGCCAACAGTCAGAAGCGGTCTATTCGACGGGTTTTGTCTTTGCATAGAGCATTATGAGAGAGCTTCTAGCCAGTTGGTGAGCAGAGATAAGAGTGGGATCATCTTACCTAGGCGGTCTTCTATTAGTCGACATACTGTGATGGAGCACTGATAGGATTTCGTCATCAGCAGCAGCCTTTTACCTATCTTGGGGTTCCTTTATTCAAAGGGACTCATCCCAATTGATGTGGTAATTCAGAGACAGATTGGGAGTCATTTGGCTTTGAGGTGTCAGTGTTGTTCGGCCACAGAGACTATTCAGCATTTATTCATTGTGGCCCCTATTGCGGTTTAGGTGTGGGGCCATTTCTACGATATCTTTCATATTATCACCGGACCCTAGAGGTTTTCGATCTGGGGTTTGAGCTTGGCGGTTTCGAGCCGGTTTGTCCGTCGAGGCCATATTCGCATCGATTATTCCTCTTTTGATTACGTGGTATATATGGACGGCGAGAATGATGTGAAATAAGGGATATCACTATAGAGTCGAGACGGATCGTCTGGAGAGTTTATTGTACTATCTTCCTTTTCACACAATTTGTTTATTCAGGTTCTTCCATTGGCGTAGAGATATGGATATCGCCCCGTTGTTTGGTGTCTTTCTTACTGTTCCACCCCATTCTTCCCCTATTTTAGTCTTTTGGCGCACTCCACTAGTGGGATCCTACAAGATTAACACTGATGGTTGCGTCAAAGATGGTTTCGCTAGTGGAGAGAAGATTATTAGAGATTCGACAGTCGGTATATTCGAGCATTCTTCTCCTTCTATGGTGACTGCTCTATCTTGGAGGCTGAGCTTCGAGCTATTCTTGATGGGATTCTTCTTGCTCAGAGGATTAGGCCGCCGGGTTACGTGGATTGAGTCAGATTCTACTTTGGCCATACACTGCATTACCCGAGGTGGAGGACCGTAGATTATTCAGGCTACTCTCTGCCATATCAGACATTTACTTGACTTCGACCGAGATACAGTTACTCACATATACCGCGAGGGCAACCAGGTAGCTGATTCACTTGCTTCAGAGGGCTGGGATCGTCGTTGCTACTCAGAGTACAGCTCATAGGATCTACCACGACAGCACCGTAGCTTAGTACAGATTGATAGATCAGGCATTCCATCAGTTAGAGGATTATAGGTCTTTTTTCTTAGGACTTATTGTTAGGGAGGTAGTACCTCCTCATTTATTGCTTTCTGATATCATTTCTTTTACTCTTTTGATTGAAGGTCAGGTTTTATGTCCCCTCCCATGTACTTCTTTGAGTTATTTTTTATATATGGTCGGGGCTTCCTTAACCCTCCATCCTCTCCCGATGGAGGCGACAACTGTGTTTGGGACCGTGATGGTGTGTTACTAAAAAACCCTAAATCCTAAACTAGGGCTGCACAAAAAAATCGTGAAATCGCAAACCAACCAAACCCGTTGGTTTGAAACCGTTGGTTCGGATCCACGTGAACCCGCGGTTTTTTTTTGTTTTAAACCGAACCGAACCATTTCAAAAGGTTTGGTTTAGGTTTCAACTTTCAAAAATTGCACAAAATCAAACCGAACCATAATTAAATTTTTAAATTAAAATTTAATTTTATTAAATTATAAATATTCTTGTTTTGGGAAAAAAATACCAAATGCTCCTTACGATAATACAATTAGAAATTATAAAATGATAATTGTTAATATTAAAAGATCAATTATTTAAGCCCAATTATTTAAGTCCAATTCTCATTAATATGTAATACGATGAGACTTCATTACAAGTCCAATTAATTAACTTTTTACAGTTCACACGGTCCTATTTCAGCTACTCAAATCTGATTTGCTAGTTTACCCTAATAAGTTTCAACTTCTAAATGATTGCACGCCCAAAGCTTCACTTTTTCAATCTTTCTCCAAAATCGATCAATTTCCTTCATAAATCTTGAAGTATTCCTTTGAAGATTACTTCACAACACTTTTTTTAAAAAAATTGAACCAAAACTCCTTAGATTTGGACCATTTTCTACCTCTTCTGTCCTTTTGTGTTGTGTGGTCACTTATTGTCATACAGCAAGCAGCCTATCCCACTAAATTTTCACCACCCCTAAATTTCTGGTATCGTTTCAATCTTCTTGGTTATTTGAATTTTTGCATTTAATTTCAATCTTCTTTGTTCTTTGAATTTTTGCAATTAATTACAATAACAAAGGATTGATTATTTAAAGCTAATTTTATCTTTGTTGATTTTAACATTTCTCATTAGGCATTTGTTTGAAATATGGAATTTTGGACCCGAAATTTAAGATTAACAGATTTCACACCATAAAGAAGAAGATGAAAAACTCATTTTGATATGCTGAAATGGACTAATGTTCTATTAACTATATGCTTATTGACTATTTGAACTATATGAAATGAAATTAATTATATGTTTGTTCTTTTCCTTAGCTAGTTACGTTTATTACCCTATTCTTTCTTTTCCATAGCTTAGCTTCTTCTGTTGTTTCTTTTTTCTTTTTGCAGATATGGATCCAATTCTAGAAGAAGTTGATGATGTAATTTCAATAGAGAATGACCCTGCAGATATGAAAATGGAAGGAAAAGGCAAGAAGGAAAACAAAAGGTCCGAGGTGTGGGATCATATTAAAATTCGCAGAGATGAGAAGGTAGAATGTAATTATTGTGGACAAACATATAAGCATCATGCTAAAAATTGTGGAACTAGTACATTGTGGAATCATCTCATGCAATTGTGCAAGAGGTATCCATATAGGGTTCAAGATAAAAAGCAAAAGAGAATGATTGGCTATAGTATGTATAAAACTGGTGAGCTTTCTAAGGGTGTTGGAAGCCATAACAAACTGTCAACTTTGTTTAGAAAGAGGTTAGAGAACAGATTACAAGGTACTTCATATTATCTCGAGTTACCTTTTCGACATGTTGAAGATGAAGGTTTTCAGTATTATACCATGTATTTTTTTCCAAAATTTGTATTTCCTTCAAGGATGACAGTGGCAAGGGATATATATAATATGTTCCTAAATGAGAAGAAGAAATTGCAGAAAGAGTTAGGTCAACATAGAGTTTATTTGACTACTGATTGTTGGATGTCGATACAGAATGTTAGTTATTTGTGTTTAACTGCTCATTGGGTTGATAATGATTGGAGACTTCAAAAAAGGATTATAAGTTTCATTCAAGTTCCAAGCCATAAGGGAGATATGGTGGGAAAGGAGTTGATTTCTTTCCTTAAAGATTGGGGAATCATTAAGATTTTTTGTGTGACTGTTGATAATGCCTCATCCAATGATATAACATTATTGAGATTGAAGAGTTGTTTTGACGAGAAGAAGAACGGTCTTGTACTAGGTGGAGAAATGCTTCATATGAGATGTTGTGCTCATATACTCAATCTTATTGTTTGTGATGGCTTGAAAGAAATAAACCATGCTATTTGACTATTTGAAATGCAGTGAGGTTTGTTAGATCTTCCCCAGAATGACTAAAGAGGTTCAAAGAGAGTTGCAAGGAAGCAAGTATTGAGTCTCGTGCTTTGTTGTGTTTGGATGTAACAACTAGATGAAAATCTACATACTTGATGTTGCAAAAGTCGCTATGAAGTTTAAAAAGCATTTGTTGTTTTGGAAAGTGATGGAAACTATACAAACTATTTTCATGAAGACAGATTCGATGGAAAAAATTTAAATGGACCACCAACACGTGTCGATTGGGATCAAGCTGAAGTATTTGTTAGATTCTTGGGGACTTTCTATGAAATGACTTTAAAATTTTGTGGTTCGAAGTATGTAACTTCTAACTCTTTTTTTCAAGAGATATGTGAAATTCGAGCGAGTTGAACAAATTAGGTAAAGAGCCTAACACTTTGATAGGGTCTATGGCAATTACTATCTTGAGAAAAATATGACAAGTATTGGGGCAATGTTGAAAAGTTTAATCAATTGTTGTTCATTGCAGCAGTTCTTGACCCAAGATGCAAGTTGGAACTTCTTAAAGTCGGGTTTGAACTTATTTACGATGTAGAAATTGCAAAAGTTTGTTAAAAGAGTTCAAGATACACTTTATAGGTTGTACGCATTCTATGAAGAAATAGCGAATCGAGTCACTCCACCATCAGCTTCATCAAAAGAGACTTCCAAAAGTAGTAGTGAAACTCCTTCACAGCCTGCTTTAGGTCTTTCTAAACCCATTCATTCTATTTTTAAAGCTAGAGTTATGTAAAACATTCAATCTGAGAAGAATGATTTGGTTGCTTATTTGTCGACCGTTGTGAAGATTTGAACGATCCCAATTTTGACATATTGCTTTGGTGGAAATTGAATGCGCAAAAGTACAAAATTGTCTCCCAAATTGCCAAATATGTATTAGCAATTCAAATATCCACGGTCGCTTCAGAGTCGGCATTTTCCACGAGTGGTCGAATTCTTGATTCTTTTAGGAGTTCATTAGGTGCGAAAATGGTTGAGGCCTTAATATGCACGAAGAATTGGTTGCATAGCAACAAGGAACCTATAGTACTTCGTCAATATTTGGATGAGGTAGAGGCATTGGATTACTCGGAGAAAGCTGTTGAAGGTGACATTTATTTTCTACTATCAATTTTGATATTTCTGTGCATATTTTTTTTAATTGCTTGTCAATATCATTAATAAGGACTAATGAATATTTTGATATTTGCATGTTATACAGAGGCCGAATCATGTGTTACAACAACGGATATTGATCCAATTATTATCAAATGAGAGGTTATAACGTAATTTTTACTTATTACCAAATACTATAGGCTAATCATCTTTGTGATACATGATTGATGCAGTGTAACAAAAGTAGTCAATTGGAGTTTTCTTTTCTTGTTTTGATACATGAATAATCTGTAGTTTTGGTGTTCTCTCTTCTTGTTTTGATGAATAAAATACTTTTGGGCTTTTCTTATAAGCTTTTCTCCATCTGTGAAAAATCTTGTAGATTTACATGTAGGGTTTTATTTGACATTGACGAAGATTAAGGTGAAACTAAAGGTAGAATAGTTTACAAGGTGAATTCTCAGACACAAAAGTTGGGTTCTTGCTTAGGGGTGTACTATGCATAATGAAAAGCTAGAAAATGTTTCGTCAAACAGCATTGAGGTTCAGTTTGCGCATCTAATCAATAATTGCTTGGGCTATATCTGAAATGGATTAATTTAGATTTTGACATCAAACTGAGACCCATTATGAATGTAAGCAGGCTGTGGTCATGCTACCACTCAAATGATCTAGACTTCCTATCTAATTAATTTTGATTTTCTTCACATTTTATGTACATCCATGACATATAAATATAAACCAACGGTTTCTTTAATTGAAGATTGACTTTAAAAGGATGACTTTTCTTTTTCTCCATAAAATGAAGCTCCATTTCTTCTCTTCAATGAAATCCTATTATTTGTCATTTTATTTGGTATTAAATTTGAAAGATTGTTTCTCATGCTTTCAAATACACATGTTTCAAAGTTTTCCTTCATTGTTATGCTTGGATCAGATTTTTAATCATGCATCTATATACTCTCATACTTCTTTTAATCAGATTTTCCGGCGGTAGCATGATTTATCCATTATCTTAATTAATCCAATGATTTGCGAGCCTTGAAGAAATCACGGATAAATTGCTTTAGAGTTTTGATGGTTCAAATGCTTGTGAGGATTTTGTTAGTTTGGTTCAGACATGGTTAAGGAAATTAAAGGTGTTCGCAACTCACTCTACTTTTGCTGTGAAGCCCCGGTGCTTCTATTTCTATATTGTTGCTTTTAAAAATTTTGAGTTGAGAAAGCTATTGGAATGTTGCTAGATGCTAACTTGCTACTAATTTTTACTTTTTGCATTTTTGTATTTTGAATTTTCGACAAATATAAATGTAATTTAACATTTAATATTACTAGTTTTCGTTTAAACTTATATGCTAACTTGTTTTAAATATATTACTATAATATCGATAGGTAAACCGCGGATCAAAACCGATCCAAACCGCAAATAATTGTTTGGTTTGAAAAATAAAATAGTTTGGTTTGGTTTGAAAAATTTCAAACCGTGTGAAATGGTTTGAGTTGAAAATATGGCACACACCACCCAAACCAAACCGCGTTCACCCCTATCCTAAACCCTAAACCCTAAAACCCTAAACCCAAAAACCCTAAACCCTAATCCCTAAACCCTAAACCCTAAACCCCTAACCCTAAACCCTAAGGATCTTTGTCTTCCCTCTTTGAGGAGGGAGGACTGGGCTTTAGGAGATTACGAGACCTTGTTGACACGTTTTCTTTTGGCATGACCGTTGTTGGATGGGAGACTCCACGTTGTGACGGTTCTATAGTTGACTCATTCTTGTCCGGTTGCATGATTTATTTGATGATCTTGGATGGAACATTGACAGAACTCCTTGATTGGTTCCACAGGCTATTGCAGAGCAGATAGGGAGCATACCCATTACTGCCCAGGTGCTCGACCAGATTACTTGGACTGATACTTCAGATGGTAGATTTGCTACCAAGTCTGCTTGGCAGTTGGTTCACACGGGGAGTACTAAACAGGTTGTCTATATCATGATTTGGAGTTCTCTTATCCCGACGACGGTCTCCTTTTTCTATTGGAAGCTTTGGCAGGGACTCATCCCAGTTGATGTGGTGATTCAGAGATGGATTGGGAGTCATATGGCTTCGAGGTGTCAGTGTTGTTCGGCCACGGAGACTGTTCAGCATTTATTCATTGACAGTCCTATTACAGTTCAGGTGTGGGGCCACTTCTCTGATATCTTTCACATTACCATCCCGAACCTAGAGGGTTTTCGATGTCGGTTTCGAACTTGGCGGTTTTCAGGGCAGTTTGTCCGTCAGGGACATATTCGCACGATTATTCCTCTTTTGATTCTTTGGTATATATGGACAATGAGGAATGATGCAAAGTACAGGGATATCTCTATAGAGCCGAGACGGATCATCTGGAGAGTTTATCGTCTTGTCTCCTTTCTTCACACATGTTGTTTATTACGGTTCATCCATTGGCATGGAGATATTGATATCGCCCCATTGTTTGGTGTCTATCTTCTTTGTTCCACCCCTTCCCCCTGTTTTGGTCTTTTGGCGCACTCCACCAGTGAGATCTTACAAGATTAACACTAATGGTTGTGTCAAAGATGGTTTCGCTAGTGGATGGGAGATTATTAGAGATTCGATAGGTCGGTGTATTCGAGCATTATTCTCCTTCTATGGTGACTACTCTATCTTGGAGGTTGAGCTTGAGCTATTCTTGATGGGATTCTTCTTGCTTAGAGGATTGGACTGTCACTTCTTTGGATTGAGTCAGACTCTACTTTGGCCGTACACTGCATTACCTGAGGTGGAGGACCGTGGACTATTCAGGCTACTCTCGCCATATCGAGACATCTACTTGTCTTCGACGGAGATACAATTTCTTACATATCTGCGAGGGCAACCAGTAGCCGATTCGCTTGCTTGGAGGGCTGGGATCGTCGTTGCTACTCGAGTACATCTCACGGGATCTACCACGGCTGACCTGCAGCTTCCGACTAGATTGATAGATCGGGCATTCCAGTCGGATTAGAGGCTTATAGGTCTTTTTCTTAGGACTTATTGTTAGGGAGGTAGTACCTCCTCATTTATTGCTTTCTCTTTCATTTCCTTTACTCTTTTGATTGGAGGTCAAGCTTTATGTCCCCCTCCCATGTATTCCTTTGAGTTATTTTATATATGGTTGGGGCTACCTTAACCCCTCCATCCTCTTCTAGTGGAGGCCGACAACCATGTTGGGAATGTGATAGTGTGTTACTAAAAAAAAAAACCTAAACCACAGAACCAAAATTCACGAAGATAACCCACAATTAAATATTCTAAACGTATTTTTAATTTGATTTTATTATTCATTGATCATCAAAATGTTTTATAGAACTATATATTCCAATTACGAGCCACAAAAATACATTTTGAAGGACCAAATTGTCCGTTCAAATCCAATCATCATCATTTTCTAAAATTTGTCCAATACTATAGAGTAACATTCACGAATAAATCCACTTTAAAATTTTTGAAACGCGTTTTTTAATTCGATTTCCAAACTTCTTCTACATCATAATACACATACGAAGCCATATATACTAGTTTGAAATCACAAAAATATATTTTGAACAGTCTAATAGGTTGCTCAATGTCTAACGTTTTTTTCAAGATTTGACAAAATTCACGAGCATAACCCACATTTAGATGTTCTAAACGTATTTTAATTTCATTTCATTATTCATTTATCATCAAAATGCTTTTATGGAACTATATATTCCAATTATAAGTCACAAAAATACATCAATATAAACAGTTACTCATATATAACAGTTTTAAATTTGACAAATTGAATAAATTAATATGTAACATTTTTAAATTTGTTAATCATTTTATCATTATGTAACATTAAGTCATAAATCTTTTATAATAAATCCATTTATAGTACATATATTTCAAATGTCGATCGAATGTCATAAATCATTTCTAATTCATATTGTATTAAATTCATGTAAATCACATATATTTAAAAGTTTTTAAGATTCAATTTGTAAATCATTCAATATACATCTAAAATTTTTTATTGTTTCAAAATTCAATCTTTACATAAGCTAATCTAGTTTAATACAATTCATTTGAAATACAATTTCAATTAACATGTTTATCATTAATTATTTCAAATTTATTATCATTAATTATCAAACATATATTAATATTAATATTCAAAAACGTTTTTGAAATCAAATTGCTTAATGTCAATAATCTTTTAATTGTCACAAAATTGTATTATATGTAATCACATTATATTAAAATATTTAATCGATTCAACTTTAATTTTAAATCAAAGTTTAAATTTAAATTCACATACAATTATCTAACTAATTTTAAATATTAAATATTTCATGTAACATTTACAATCTAATCATTTTTGAATATTTCAAATTATGATAAAATTAATCAGTTATTCAAATTCATTGCTATACAAATAACATATAAGCATATTCAAACTATTTAATAATCTAATTTCATATTGACATTCATGTAGTAATAATACATAGAAATTAATTTAATCATTTCAAATTTTTATCATTATAATTCATTACAATTCAATATATACATGTTAAATACAAATTCATTAAATATTTTATATTCAAAGTTTTCTAAACATTTAAATTGATCATCATAAATTTGAATCACAACTTATTGAATCTCAAAATTTTAATTGTATAATACATTGATTTAATATCATTGATTACTATATGTCAATGTCAAAATCTTTTCTAAATTGATGTTCATATGAGTCAACAATTTCATAGATTTAAATCAATTAAATTTCAATAGTAATTCATTAACATTTTGAATATAATATTCACTCAATATTAAAATCATGAATCATATCAATATAGTTTAAATCACAAAATTTTAATCATTCTAAAAGTTGCTTAATTTAATATTTTAGTATTTCAAGATTTACAAATATATCCACATTATTGTAAATACATATTTAATTGATTTAATTCTCAAATTTAACATAATTATTCAAATATTAATACAAGTTAATTATAGTCAAAATTTTAATTATCAAATTTTTTATTCAAAATTATTGATACACATATAATCAATTATATAAGTCAATCTTTGAATCCAAATTTCATCATTCATGATGTTCAAAGTTTAAATTCATTATTAAATGTACTACACATTATATCAGTGAAAATTCACATTACAATTTAATTTCTAAAATTTTTTAATATTTCATTCTATACATACATATTGAATATATTCCATTAGTCAATCATTAAAATTTGTTAGAATTGATCATTCAATTATATCTTTTCTAATTGTTGAATAATTTACGAGCAACTTCTATATATTATTTGAGCAATATATATTTAATCATCAATTTGCAATATCAAACAATACCATTTATTATTTATAAATTTGACAAAATTCATAGTAAAACCACTTAAATTTTGAAATAATTATTAATTTACTATCATTATCATCAATTTTATATCAACATTTAGTAATATTCCAATATATCATTAAATAGCATACTATTGAAGTAAATTTCGTAATACATTTAATCATTATTAATTCACATTAATTTAAAATTATGTAATATTTGAGTAAATTCAAATATTTTAAATTTAATTTTCAATTGTTTTAAATTTTCAATCAATACAAAATCATATTTAACATAATACATTTACATCATAATTACTATTTCTAATACATTGTTCAATTAAAAATTTATAGATATCAATTAAATGATTCAACATATTTTAATTATTTCATGTCTACATCAATTTTTAAATTTATTCAATATTAATACATTTTATGGAAAATCCTTATTAAATATAACAATTTTTAAATTGTTAAATTATTCATTAAATTCAAAATCTCACATTAAATTTAAAATTTTTAAAATTTTGAATTTGTCAACATTCTACTCAAATACATCTAAATCATTTAAATAGTTTAGACCAAAATTACAGTTTAAATCATCAATCTAATACTCAATTATATCTTGTTTAAGATCAAAATCATACATTAGCAATTTAAACATATTTAAGTTCAATTCAATGTAACACATTTTAAATAATTCATTAAATTTTAGATATTTCAATTTCCAATTATATTACTAATAACATATTTAGATTCAAATATCACATTATGATAAATCAATTGAATATCAAAATTTCATTTTAGATATTATAACATTATTCAATCATTACAAAACACATTTAAATATTTCAAACTTATTTTAATATATTTACATCAAATTGTAATCTATAATCAATATTTTAATTACATTACATTGATAGTTTCAAACTTTAATATTAATGTACATTGTAAAATTTTATGAATTTTTCATAATTTATCAAAATTCAAAATTTCAATAATTTTCAATACTATAAATTATATTGAGTCATTCTGTATTCAATTATTGAATAATTTTTTAATTCGATTCAAACTTTTAACAACATCATGAAATTACAGATTGATCAAATACTGTTTATACAATTATCAATTGAATCATTAGTAACATTCATTGAAAATACAATGTAATTTCAAATTTTGTAAATATTCTAATCTAATTTATTAATGTTCTAAATATTTTAATATGATCAAAATTATATTGAAACAAATTAATCATGTCAAACCTTTTCAATTGATCAATTTCATGAATCCAATTATGATCATTCAATATATATTCATATTAGAGTACATTCAAATTCATTCAGTATCAAATGTCTTTTATCAATAATTCAATTTTTATAATTCATAATACACATTAATCACATTCAATATAAATTCATAATTATATTTCAAATTTAAATCATCGAATACACATCTTAATATCAAGCAATTTCAATTTTCACATTATATCTAAAAGACTTTTGAATCATTAACCATTTAATCAAAATATTCACATTTTTGAAATTCATCAAAATTCAATTTAACACATTAGATTAAATATTTTAATTGACTTAATCATTATGATCAATAATCGTTTTAAAATTATTTTCAATATATGAAAACATTGAAGTAAATCACATTATAATCAAATTCATTTCTAATATCATTTTCAAATTTTAAAATAGTTACATATAATACAATATGATAATCATCATTAATAATTCAAAATCTTTTATCGAATTTCCAAATCTTTCACAATATAAACTATCTTTATTTAAATTTAAAATCTATAGATTTAAATCTAGTACATTTAAATTTTTGAAGATAAATTCGATTAAACATTTAAATATCAATCATTTTAATATTTTAAACAATTTTTCAATTCAATCTATATTATAAATATGTTATACTATTTAAAATTCAATAAATACTAAATATGCAAATTATCAATTCAATTCGATTTTAAATATTTACTAATCATTAATTCAAACATTATATGATAAAACATATGTTTGAAAGTACATCATTTAATTCATTGTCCAAACTTCTATTGAAATCATATAATTAAATTCATAGTTTACAATGAACATACTAGAAATACTTGATATTTGTCAAAATTAAGTTTCAATATTTCAAGTCTTACAAATAATTTAATACTTTTAATCACAACTAATTTACTAATGTCATTGAATCATATCTAAGTTTAACAAATTCAAAATTTAAATCATAAACAATTTGATAATTCATTCAATAATCTAATTTTTAAATTTGATTCTCAAATTATCATAAACATTCTAGTAATTCACAATTATATTCAAAAATTTTTAACATAAATTGATTAAATCATCATAAATTGATCAAAATACGTTTTAACAATCTCGATTCTTAATTAATCATAGTCATAATATCAAGTTTAATCAACATTTAATTCACGTATCAATATCTAATCATTGATCAATTGTCAAATATTGTCATTATTAAAATTGTCAATAATTTAATTCAATATTAAAATTTATGTCAATATTTGATCAAATTTTGATTCTCAAATTTATTAATCATTTATAACATTCATATAAAAGCATTATTAATATTAAATCAAAAAATTTTAATTATCAAACATTTTTAATCTAATACAATGCAAGTTATTTCAAATTTGACAAAATTTACAATATCACTTTTAATCGTTACGATTTTTTAGATTTATAAAATTCAATCACAATTGATTCAAGTCATTTAATGATACATAACTTTTAATGACAAATTTTATATAATATCCAACTTTTATCAACATTTATAATTTTATTAATTTGATCAATAAAATTATTCATAAATCCAATTTTAAAAATTTAATTTCAAATATTTCTATCAAATTAATCAATTCATTTAGATGTTCTAAACGTATTTTTAATTTGATTTCATTATTCATTGATCATCAAAACGCTTTTATGGAACTATATATCCCAATTATGAGTCACAAAAACACATTTTGAAGGACCAAATTGTCTGCTCAATATCCAATCGTCATCGTTTTTCTAAAATTTGTTCAATATTGTAGAGTAACATTCATAGTAAAATCCACATTAGAATATTTGAAAAGTTTTTTAATTCGATTTTTAAACTTCTTCTACATCATAATACACATACGAAGCCATATATACTAGTTTGAAATCACAAAAATACATTTTGAACAGTCTAACAGGTTACTCAATGTCTAACAGTTTTTTTCAAGATTTGACAAAATTCACGAATATAACCCACATTTAAATATTCTAAACGTATTTTTAATTTGATTTCATTGTACATTGATCATCAAAACGCTTTTATGGAACTATATATCCCAATTATGAGTCACAAAAACACATTTTGAAGGACCAAATTGTCTGTTCAATATCCAATCATCATCGTTTTTTTTAAAATTTGTTCAATATTCTAGAGTAACATTCATAAGTAAAATCCACATTAGAATATTTGAAAAGTTTTTTAATTCGATTTCAAAACTTCTTCTACATCATAATACACATACGAAGCCATATATACTAGTTTGAAAAATCACAAAATACGTTTTGAATAGTCTAACAGGTTGCTCAATGTCTAACAATTTTTTTCAAGATTTGACAAAATTCACGAGTATAACCCACATTTAGATGTTCTAAACGTATTTTTAATTTGATTTCATTATTCATTTATCATCAAAACGCTTTTATGGAACTATATATCCCAATTATGAGTCACAAAAACACATTTTGAAGGACCAAATTGTCTGTTCAATATCCAATCATCATCGTTTTTCGAAAATTTGTTCAATATTGCAGAGTAACATTCATAATAAAATCCACATTAGAATATTTGAAAAGTTTTTTTAATTCGATTTTCAAACTTCTTCTATATCATAATACACATACGAAGCCATATAAACTAATTTGAAATCACAAAAATACGTTTTGAACAGTCTAATAGGTTGCTCAATGTCTAACAGTTTTTTTCAAGATTTGACGAAATTCATGAGTATAACCCACATTTAGATGCTCTAAACGTATTTTTAATTTGATTTCATTATTAATTTATCATCAAAACTCTTTTATGGAACTATATATCCCAATTATGAGTCACAAAAACACATTTTGAAGGACCAAATTGTCTGTTCAATATCCAATCATCATCGTTTTTTAAAAATTTGTTCAATATTGTAGAGTAACATTCATAGTAAAATCCACATTAGAATATTTGAAAAGTTTTTTTAATTCGATTTTCAAAACTTCTTCTACATCATAATACACATACAAAGCCATATATACTAGTTTGAAATCACAAAATACGTTTTGAAATAGTCATACAGGTTGCTCAATGTCTAACAATTTTTTTCAAGATTTGACAAAATTCACGAGTATAACCCACATTTAGATGTTCTAAACGTATTTTTTTATTTGATTTCATTATTCATTGATCATCAAAAAACTTTTATGGAACTATATATCCCAATTATGAGTCACAAAAAACATTTTGAAGGACCAAATTGTCTGCTCAATATCCAATCATCATCGTTTTTTCTAAAATTTGTTCAATATTGTAGAGTAACATTCATAATAAAATCCACATTAGAATATTTGAAAAGTTTTTTAATTCGATTTTCAAACTTCTTCTACATCATAATACACATACGAAGCCATATATACTAGTTTGAAATCACAAAAATACGTTTTGAACAGTCTAACAGGTTGCTCAATGTCTAACAGTTTTTTTTCAAGATTTGACAAAATTCACGAATATAACCCACATTTAGATGTTTCTAAACGTATTTTTAATTTGATTTCATTATTCATTTATCATCAAAAAACTTTTATGGAACTATATATTCCAATTATGAGTCACAAAAACACATTTGAAGGACCAAATTTCTGTTCAATGTCCAATCATCATCGTTTTTCTAAAATTTGTTCAATATTGTAGAGTAACATTCATAGTAAAATCCACATTAGAATATTTGAAAAGTTTTTTTAATTCGATTTCCAAACTTCTTCTACATCATAATACACATACGAAGTCATATATACTAGTTTGAAATCACAAAAATACGTTTTGAACAGTCTAACAAGTTGCTAATTGTCTAACAATTTTTTTTCAAGATTTGACAAAATTCACGAGTATAACCCACATTTAGATGTTGTAAACATATTTTTAATTTGATTTCATTATTCATTGATCATCAAAACGCTTTTATGGAACTATATATCCCAATTATGAGTCACAAAAACATATTTTGAAGGACCAAATTGTCTGTTCAATGTCCAATCGTCATCGTTTTTCTAAAATTTGTTCAATATTGTAGAGTAACATTCATAGTAAAATCCACATTAGAATATTTGAAAAGTTTTTTTAATTCGATTTTCAAACTTCTTCTACATCATAATACACATACGAAGCCATATATACTAGTTTAAAATCACAAAAATACATTTTGAATAGTCAAACAGGTTACTCAATGTCTAACAGTTTTTTTCAAGATTTGACAAAATTCACGAAGATAACCCACATTTAAATATTCTAAACGTATTTTTAATTTGATTTCATTATTCATTGATCATCAAAATGCTTTTATGGAACTATATATCCCAATTATGAGTCACAAAAACACATTTTGAAGGACCAAATTGTCTATCTGCTCAATATCCAATCATCATCGTTTTTTGAAAATTTGTTCAATATTGTAGAGTAACATTCATAATAAAATCCACATTAGAATATTTGAAAAGTTTTTTTAATTCGATTTTCAAACTTCTTCTACATCATAATACACATACGAAGCCATATAAACTAATTTGAAATCACAAAAATACGTTTTGAACAGTCTAATAGGTTGCTCAATGTCTAACAGTTTTTTTCAAGATTTGACAAAATTCACGAGTATAACCCACATTTAGATGCTCTAAACGTATTTTTAATTTGATTTCATTATTCATTTATCATCAAAACTCTTTTATGGAACTATATATCCCAATTATGAGTCACAAAAACACATTTTGAAGGACCAAATTGTCTGTTCAATATCCAATCATCATCGTTTTTCGAAAATTTGTTCAATATTGTAGAGTAACATTCATAATAAAATCCACATTAGAATATTTGAAAAGTTTTTTTAATTCGATTTTCAAACTTCTTCTATATCATAACACATATACGAAGCCGTATAAACTAATTTGAAATCACAAAAATACGTTTTGAATAGTCATCAAACAGTTGCTCAATGTCTAACAGTTTTTTTTTCAGATTTGACAAAATTCACGAATATAACCCACATTTAGATGTTCTAAACGTATTTTTAATTTGATTTCATTATTCATTGATCATCAAAACGCTTTTATGGAACTATATATCCCAATTATGAGTCACAAAAAACACATTTTGAAGGACCAAATTGTCTGTTGAATATCCAATCATCATCGTTTTTGTAAAATTTGTTCAATATTATAGAGTAACATTCATAAGTAAAATCCACCTTAGATTATTTGAAAAGTTTTTTTAATTCGATTTTCAAACTTCTTCTACATCATAATACACATACGAAGCCATATATACTAGTTTGAAATCACAAAAATACGTTTTGAATAGTCATACATGTTGCTCAATGTCGAACAGTTTTTTTCAAGATTTGACAAAATTCACGAGTATAACCCACATTTAGATGTTTTAAACCTATTTTTAATTTGATTTCATTATTCATTGATCATCAAAACGCTTTTATGAAACTATATATCCCAATTATGAGTCACAAAAACACATTTTGAAGGACCAAATTGTCTGTTAAATATCCAATGATCATCGTTTTTGTAAAATTTGTTCAATATTATAGTATTACATTCATAAGTAAAATCCACATTAGATTATTTGAAAAGTTTTTTAATTCGATTTTCAAACTTCTTCTACATCATTATATACATACGAAGCAATATATATACTAGTTTGAAATCACAAAAATACGTTTTGAATAGTCTAAATAGGTTACTCAATGTCTAACAGTTTTTTTTTCAAGATTTGACAAAATTCACGAATATAACCCACATTTAGATGTTCTAAACGTATTTTTAATTTGATTTCATTATTCATTGATCATCAAAACGCTTTTATGGAACTATATATCCCAATTATGAGTCAAAAAAATACATTTTGAAGGACCAAATTGTTTGTTCAATATCCAATCATCATCGTTTTTCTAAAATTTGTTCAATATTGTAGAGTAACATTCATAGTAAAATCCACATTAGAATATTTGAAAAGTTTTTTAATTCGATTTCCAAACTTCTTCTACATCATAATACACATACGAAGCTATGTATACTAGTTTGAAATCACAAAAATACGTTTTGAATAGTCAAACAGGTTGCTCAATGTCTAACAGTTTTTTTTCAAGATTTGACAAAATTCACGAGTATAACCCACATTTAGATGTTTCTAAACGTATTTTTAATTTGATTTCATTATTCATTGATCATCAAAACGCTTTTATGGAACTATATATCCCAATTATGAGTCACAAAAACACATTTTGAAGGACCAAATTGTCTATTCAATATCCAATCATCATCGTTTTTCTAAAATTTGTTCAATATTGTAGAGTAACATTCATAATAAAATCCACATTAGAATATTTGAAAAGTTTTTTTAATTCGATTTTCAAACTTCTTCTACATCATAATACACATACGAAGCCATATATACTAGTTTGAAATCACAAAAATACGTTTTGAAATAGTCAAACAGGTTGCTCAATGTCTAACAGTTTTTTCAAGATTTGACAAAATTCACGAAGATAACCCACATTTAGATGTTCTAAACGTATTTTTAATTTGATTTCATTATACATTGATCATCAAAACGCTTTTATGGAACTATATATCCCAATTATGAGTCACAAAAATACATTTTGAAGGACCAAATGTCTATTCAATGTCCAATCGTCATCGTTTTTCTAAAATTTGTTCAATATTGTAGAATAACATTCATAGTAAAATCTACATTAGAATATTTGAAAAGTTTTTTTAATTCGATTTCCAAACTTCTTCTACATCATAATACACATACGAAGCCATATATACTAGTTTGATATCACAAAAATACGTTTTGAACAGTCTAACAGGTTGCTCAATGTCTAACAGTTTTTTTCAAGATTTGACAAAATTCACGAGTATAACCCACATTTAGATGTTCTAAACGTATTTTTAATTTGATTTCATTATTCATTGATCATCAAAACGCTTTTATGGAACTATATATCCCAATTATGAGTCACAAAAACACATTTTGAAGGACCAAATTGTCTGTTCAATATCCAATCATCATCGTTTTTCGAAAATTTGTTCAATATTGTAGAGTAACATTCATAATAAAATCCACATTAGAATATTTGAAAAGTTTTTTAATTCGATTTTCAAACTTCTTCTACATCATAATACACATACGAAGTCATATATACTAGTTTGATATCACAAAAATACGTTTTGAATAGTCAAACAAAGTTGCTCAATGTCTAACAGTTTTTTTTCAAGATTTGACAAAATTCACGAAGTATAACCCACATTTAGATGTTCTAAACGTATTTTTAATTTGATTTCATTATTCATTGATCATCAAAACGCTTTTATGGAACTATATATTCCAATTATGAGTCACAAAAACATTTTTGAAGGACCAAATTGTCTGTTCAATATCCAATCATCATCGTTTTTTTAAAATTTGTTCAATATTGTAGAGTAACATTCATAGTAAAATCCACATTAGAATATTTGAAAAGTTTTTTAATTCGATTTCAAAACTTCTTCTACATCATAATACACATACGAAGCCATATATACTAGTTTGAAATCACAAAAATACGTTTTGAATAGTCTAACAGGTTGCTCAATGTCTAACAGTTTTTTTTTTCAAGATTTGACAAAATTCACGAGTATAACCCATTTATTTAGATGTTCTAAACGTATTTTTAATTTGATTTCATTATTCATTGATCATCAAAACGCTTTTATGGAACTTATATATCCCAATTATGAGTCACAAAAACACATTTTGAAGGACCAAAATGTTTGTTCAATATCCAATCGTCATCGTCGTTCTAAAATTTGTTATATATTGTAGAGAAACATTCATAGTAAAATCCACATTAGAATGTTTGAAAAGTTTTTTTTTAATTCGATTTCTAAATTTCTTTTACATCATAATACACATGCGAAGCCATACATACAAGTTTAAAATCACAAAAATACATTTTGAATAGTCAAACAGGTTGCTCAATGTCTAACACAGTTTTTTCAAGATTTGACAAAATTCACGAAGTATAACCCACATTTAGATGTTCTAAACGTATTTTTAATTTGATTTCATTATTTATTTATCATCAAAATGCTTTTATGGAACTATATATCCCAATTATGAGTCACAAAAAACACATTTTGAAGGACCAAATTGTCTGTTCAATATCCAATCATCATCGTTTTTCTAAAATTTGTTCAATATTATAGAGTAACATTCATAAGTAAAATCCACATTAGATTATTTGAAAAGTTTTTTAATTCGATTTCCAAACTTCTTCTACATCATAATACACATACGAAGCCATATATACTAGTTTGAAATCACAAAAATACGTTTTGAATAGTCTAATAGGTTGCTCAATGTCTAACAGTTTTTTTCAAGATTTGACAAAATTTACAAGTATAACCCACATTTAGATGTTCTAAACGTATTTTTAATTTGATTTCATTATTTATTTATCATCAAAACGCTTTTATGGAACTATATATCTCAATTATGAGTCACAAAAACACATTTTGAAGGACCAAATTGTCTGCTCAATATCCAATCGTCATCGTTTTTCTAAAATTTGTTCAATATTGTAGAGTAACATTCATAGTAAAATCCACATTAGAATATTTGAAAAGTTTTTTTAATTCGATTTCTAAACTTCTTCTACATCATAATACACATACGAAGCCATATATACTAGTTTGAAATCACAAAAATACGTTTTGAACAGTCTAACAGGTTGCTCAATGTCTAACAGTTTTTTTCAAGATTTGACAAAATTCACGAATATAACCCACATTTAGATGTTCTAAACGTATTTTTAATTTGATTTCATTATTCATTGATCATCAAAACGCTTTTATGGAACTATATATCCCAATTATGAGTCACAAAAACACATTTTGAAGGACCAAATTGTCTGTTCAATATCCAATCATCATCATTTTTCTAAAATTTGTTCAATATTGTAGAGTAACATTCATAGTAAAATCCACATTAGAATATTTGAAAAGTTTTTTAATTCGATTTCCAAACTTCTTCTACATCATAATACACATACGAAGCCATATATACTAGTTTGAAATCACAAAAATACGTTTTGAATAGTCATAACAGTTTGCTCAATGTCTAACAGTTTTTTTTTTCAAGATTTGACAAAATTCACGAGTATAACCCACATTTAGATGTTCTAAACGTATTTTTAATTTGATTTCATTATTTATTGATCATCAAAACTTTTTATGGAACTATATATCCCAATTATGAGTCACAAAAAACACATTTTGAAGGACCAAATTGTCTGTTCAATATCCAATCATCATCGTTTTTTCTAAAAATTTGTTCAATATTGTAGAGTAACATTCATAGTAAAATCCACATTAGAATATTTGAAAAGTTTTTTTAATTCGATTTTCAAACTTCTTCTACATCATAATACACATACGAAGCCATATATACTAGTTTGAAATCACAAAAATACGTTTTGAATAGTCATAATAGGTTGCTCAATGTCTAACAGTTTTTTTCAAGATTTGACAAAATTCACGAAGTATAACCCACATTTAGATGTTCTAAACGTATTTTTAATTTGATTTCATTATTCATTGATCATCAAAATGCTTTTATGGAACTATATATCCCAATTATGAGTCACAAAACACATTTTTTGAGGACCAAATTGTCTGTTCAATATCCAATCATCATCGTTTTTTCTAAAAAATTTGTTCAATATTATAGAGTAACATTCATAGTAAAATCCACATTAGAATATTTGAAAAGTTTTTTTAATTCGATTTTCAAACTTCTTCTACATCATAATACACATACGAAGCCATATATACTAGTTTGAAATCACAAAAATACGTTTTGAATAGTCATAACAGGTTGCTCAATGTCGAACAGTTTTTTTTAAGATTTGACAAAATTCACGAGTATAACCCACATTTAGATGTTCTAAACGTATTTTTAATTTGATTTCATTATTCATTTATCATCAAAACGCTTTTATGGAACTATATATCCCAATTATGAGTCACAAAAACACATTTTGAAGGACCAAATTGTCTGTTCAATATCCAATCATCATCGTTTTTCAAAAATTTGTTCAATATTGTGGAGTAACATTCATAGTAAAATCCACATTAGAATATTTGAAAAGTTTTTTAATTCGATTTTCAAACTTCTTCTACATTATAATACACATACGAAGCCATATATACTAGTTTGAAATCACAAAAATACGTTTTGAATAGTCTAACAAAGTTGCTCAATGTCTAACAGTTTTTTTTCAAGATTTGACAAAATTCACGAATATAACCCACATTTAGATGTTCTAAACGTATTTTTTTAATTTGATTTCATTATTCATTGATCATCAAAACTGCTTTTATGGAACTATATATTCCAATTATGAGTCACAAAAACACATTTTGAAGGACCAAATTGTCTGTTCAATATCCAATCATCATCGTTTTTCTAAAATTTGTTCAATACTGTAGAGTAACATTCATAGTAAAAATCCACATTAGAATATTTGAAAAGTTTTTTTTAATTCGATTTTCAAACTTCTTCTACATCATAATACACATACGAAGCCATATATACTAGTTTGAAATCACAAAAAAAACGTTTTGAATAGTCTAACAAGGTTGCTCAATGTCTAACAGTTTCTTTCAAGATTTGACAAAATTCACGAGTATAACCCACATTTAGATGTTCTAAACGTATTTTTAATTTGATTTCATTATTCATTGATCATCAAAACGCTTTTATGGAACTATATATCCCAATTATGAGTCACAAAAACACATTTTGAAGTACCAAATTGTCTATTCAATGTCCAATCGTCATCGTTTTTCTAAAAAAAATTCAATATTGTAGAGTAACATTCATAGTAAAATCCACATTCGAATATTTGAAAAGTTTTTTAATTCGATTTTTAAACTTCTTCTACATCATAATACACATACGAAGCCATATATACTATTTTAAAATCACAAAAATACATTTTGAACAGTCAAATAGGTTACTCAATGTCGAACAGTTTTTTTTCAAGATTTGACAAAATTCATGAAGATAACCCATATTTAAATATTCTAAACGTATTTTTAATTTGATTTCATTATTCATTGATCATCAAAATATTTTTATGGAACTATATATTCCAATTATGAGTCACAAAAACACATTTTGAAGGATCAAATTGTCTGTTCAATATCCAATCATCATCGTTTTTCGTAAAAATTTGTTCAATATTGTAGAGTAACATTCATAATAAAATCCACATTAGAATATTTGAAAAGTTTTTTTTAATTCGATTTTCAAACTTCTTCTACATCATAATACACATACGAAGCCATATATATACTAGTTTGAAATCACAAAAATACGTTTTGAATAGTCAAACAGGTTGCTCAATGTCTAACAGTTTTTTTTTTCAGATTTGACAAAATTCACGAATATAACCCACATTTAGATGTTCTAAACGTATTTTTAATTTGATTTCATTATTCATTGATCATCAAAACGCTTTTTATGGAACTATATATCCCAATTATGAGTCACAAAAACACATTTTGAAGGACCAAATTGTCTGTTCAATATCCAATCGTCATCGTTTTCCTAAAATTTGTTCAATATTGTAGAGTAACATTCATAGTAAAATCCACATTAGAATATTTGAAAAGTTTTTTAATTCGATTTTCAAACTTCTTCTACATCATAATACACATACGAAGCCATATATACTAGTTTGAAATCACAAAAATACGTTTTGAACAGTCTAACAGGTTACTCAATGTCTAACAGTTTTTTTCAAGATTTGACAAAATTCACGAGTATAACCCACATTTAGATGTTCTAAACGTATTTTTAATTTGATTTCATTATTCATTTATCATCAAAACGCTTTTATGGAACTATATATCCCAATTATGAGTCACAAAAACACATTTTGAAGGACCAAATTGTCTGCTCAATATCCAATCGTCATCGTTTTTCTAAAATTTGTTCAATATTGTAGAGTAACATTCATAGTAAAATCCACATTAGAATATTTGAAAAGTTTTTTTAATTCGATTTCCAAACTTCTTCTACATCATAATACACATACGAAGCCATATATACTAGTTTGAAATCACAAAAATACATTTTCAACAGTCTAACAAGGTTTGCTCAATGTCTAACAGTTTTTTTTCAAGATTTGACAAAATTCACGAGTATAACCCACATTTAGATGTTCTAAACGTATTTTTAATTTGATTTCATTATTCATTGATCATCAAAACGCTTTTTATGGAACTATATATCCCAATTATGAGTCACAAAAAACACATTTTGAAGGACCAAATTGTCTGCTCAATATCCAATCATCATCGTTTTTCTAAAAATTTGTTCAATATTGTAGAGTAACATTCATAGTAAAATCCACATTAGAATATTTGAAAAGTTTTTTTAATTCGATTTCCAAACTTCTTCTACATCATAATACACATACGAAGCCATATATACTAGTTTGAAATCACAAAAATACGTTTTGAACAGTCTAACAGGTTGCTCAATGTCTAACAGTTTTTTTCAAGATTTGACAAAATTCACGAATATAACCCACATTTAGATGTTCTAAACGTATTTTTAATTTGATTTCATTATTCATTGATCATCAAAACGCTTTTATGGAACTATATATCCCAATTATGAGTCACAAAAACACATTTTGAAGGACCAAATTGTCTGTTCAATATCCAATCATCATCGTTTTTCTAAAATTTGTTCAATATTGTAGAGTAACATTCATAAGTAAAATCCACATTAGAATATTTGAAAAGTTTTTTTAATTCGATTTCCAAACTTCTTCTACATCATAATACACATACGAAGCCATATATACTAGTTTGAAATCACAAAAATACGTTTTGAACAGTCTAACAGGTTGCTCAATGTCTAACAGTTTTTTTCAAGATTTGACAAAATTCACGAGTATAACCCACATTTAGATGTTCTAAACGTATTTTTAATTTGATTTCATTATTCATTGATCATCAAAATATTTTTATGGAACTATATATCCCAATTATGAGTCACAAAAACACATTTTGAAGGACCAAATTGTCTGCTCAATATCCAATCATCATCGTTTTTTCTAAAATTTGTTCAATATTGTAGAGTAACATTCATAGTAAAATCCACATTAGAATATTTGAAAAGTTTTTTAATTCGATTTTCAAACTTCTTCTACATCATAATACACACATATAAGAAGCCATATATACTAGTTTGAAATCACAAAAATACATTTTGAACAGTCTAACAGGTTACTCAATGTCTAACAGTTTTTTTCAAGATTTGACAAAATTCACGATTATAACCCACATTTAGATGTTCTAAACG
This sequence comes from Forsythia suspensa, assembly GCA_023638005.1. Taxonomy (NCBI): domain Eukaryota; kingdom Viridiplantae; phylum Streptophyta; class Magnoliopsida; order Lamiales; family Oleaceae; genus Forsythia; species Forsythia suspensa. Next base: position 40,045,597 of record CM042665.1, read on the forward strand.
TATTTTTAATTTGATTTCATTATTCATTGATCATCAAAACACTTTTATGGAACTATATATCCCAATTATGAGTCACAAAAACACATTTTGAAGGACCAAATTGTCTGTTCAATATCCAATCATCATCGTTTTTTTAAAATTTGTTCAATATTGTAGAGTAACATTCATAGTAAAATCCACATTAGAATATTTGAAAAGTTTTTTAATTCGATTTTCAAACTTTTCTACATCATAATACACATACGAAAGCCATATATACTAGTTTGAAATCACAAAAATACGTTTTGAATAGTCATAACAGGTTGCTCAATGTCTAAACAGTTTTTTTCAAGATTTGACAAAATTCACGAGTATAACCCATTTTAGATGTTCTAAACGTATTTTTAATTTGATTTCATTATTCATTTATCATCAAAACGCTTTTATGGAACTATATATCCCAATTATGAGTCACAAAACACATTTTGAAGGACCAAATTGTCTGTTCAATATCCAATCATCATCGTTTTTATAAAATTTGTTCAATATTGTAGAGTAACATTCATTAGTAAAATCCACCTTAGATTATTTGAAAAGTTTTTTAATTCGATTTTCAAACTTCTTCTACATCATAATACACATACGAAGCCATATATACTAGTTTGAAATCACAAAAATACGTTTTGAATAGTCATACAGGTTGCTCAATGTCGAACAGTTTTTTTAAAGATTTGACAAAATTCACGAGTATAACCCACATTTAGATGTTCTAAACCAATTTTTAATTCGATTTCATTATTTATTGATCACCAAAACGCTTTTATGGAACAATATATTCGAATTATGAGTCACAAAAACACATTTTGAAGGACCAAATTGTCTGTTAAATATCCAATCATCATCGTTTTTGTAAAATTTGTTCAATATTGTAGAGTAACATTCATAGTAAAATCCACATTAGAATATTTGAAAAGTTTTTTTAATTCGATTTTCAAACTTCTTCTACATCATAATACACATACGAAGCCATATATACTAGTTTGAAATCACAAAAATACGTTTTGAATAGTCAATGTCTAACAAGGTTGCTCAATGTCTAACAGTTTTTTTTCAAGATTTGACAAAATTCACGAATATAACCCACATTTAGATGTTCTAAACGTATTTTTAATTTGATTTCATTATTCATTGATCATCAAAATATTTTTATGGAACTATATATTCCAATTATGAGTCACAAAAACACATTTTGAAGGACCAAATTGTCTGTTCAATATCCAATCATCATCGTTTTTCTAAAATTTGTTCAATATTATAGAGTAACATTCATAATAAAATCCACATTAGAATATTTGAAAAGTTTTTTAATTCGATTTTCAAACTTCTTCTACATCATAATACACATACGAAGCCATATATACTAGTTTGATATCACAAAAATACGTTTTGAACAGTCTAACAGGTTGCTCAATGTCTAACAGTTTTTTTCAAGATTTGACAAAATTCACGAGTATAACCCACATTTAGATGTTCTAAACGTATTTTTAATTTGATTTCATTATTCATTTATCATCAAAACGCTTTTATGGAACTATATATCCCAATTATGAGTCACAAAAACACATTTTGAAGGACCAAATTGTCTGTTCAATATCCAATCGTCATCGTTTTCCTAAAATTTGTTCAATATTGTAGAGTAACATTCATAGTAAAATCCACATTAGAATATTTAAAAAGTTTTTTAATTCGATTTCTAAACTTCTTCTACATCATAATACACATACGAAGCCATATATACTAGTTTGAAATCACAAAAATACATTTTGAACAGTCTAACAGGTTACTCAATGTCTAACGGTTTTTTTCAAGATTTGACAAAATTCACGAATATAACCCACATTTAAATATTCTAAACGTATTTTTAATTTAACTACATTGTACATTGATCATCAAAACGCTTTTATGGAACTATATATCCCAATTATGAGTCACAAAAATACATTTTGAAGGACCAAATGTCTATTCAATGTCCAATCGTCATCGTTTTTCTAAAATTTGTTCAATATTGTAGAATAACATTCATAGTAAAATCTACATTAGAATATTTGAAAAGTTTTTTTAATTCGATTTTCAAACTTCTTCTACATCATAATACACATACGAAAGCATATATACTAGTTTGAAATCACAAAAATACGTTTTGAATAGTCAACAGGTTGCTCAATGTCTAACAGTTTTTTTTCAAGATTTGACAAAATTCACGAGTATAACCCACATTTAGATGTTCTAAACGTATTTTTAATTTGATTTCATTATTCATTGATCATCAAAACGCTTTTATGGAACTATATATCCCAATTATGAGTCACAAAAACACATTTTGAAGGACCAAATTGTCTGCTTCAATATCCAATCATCATCGTTTTTCTAAAATTTGTTCAATATTGTAGAGTAACATTCATAGTAAAATCCACATTAGAATATTTGAAAAGTTTTTTTTTTTTCGATTTTCAAACTTCTTCTACATCATAATACACATACGAAGCCATATATACTAGTTTGAAATCACAAAATACGTTTTGAATAGTCATAATAGGTTGCTCAATGTCTAAATAGTTTTTTTCAAGATTTGACAAAATTCACGAATATAACCCACATTTAGATGTTCTAAACGTATTTTTAATTTGATTTCATTATTCATTGATCATCAAAACTCTTTTATGGAACTATATATCCCAATTATGAGTCACAAAAACACATTTTGAAGGACCAAATTGTCTGCTTCAATATCCAATCATCATCGTTTTTCTAAAATTTGTTCAATATTGTAGAGTAACATTCATAGTAGTAAAATCCACATTAGAATATTTGAAAAGTTTTTTTTAATTCGATTTCCAAACTTCTTCTACATCATAATACACATACGAAGCCATATATACTAGTTTGAAATCACAAAAATACGTTTTGAATAGTCAACATGGTTGCTCAATGTCCAACAGTTTCTTTCAAGATTTGACAAAATTCACGAGTATAACCACATTTAGATGTTATAAACGTATTTTTAATTTGATTTCATTATTCATTGATCATCAAAACGCTTTAATGGAACTATATATCCCAATTATGAGTCACAAAAACACATTTTGAAGGACCAAATGTCTATTCAATGTCCAATCGTCATCGTTTTTCTAAAATTTGTTCAATATTGTAGAGTAACATTCATAGTAAAATCCACATTAGAATATTTGAAAAGTTTTTTAATTCGATTTTCAAAACTTCTTCTACATCAAAATACACATACGAAGGATATATACTAGTTTGAAATCACAAAAATACGTTTTGAACAGTCTAACAGGTTGCTCATTGTCTAACAGTTTTTTTCAAGATTTGACAAAATTCACGAGTATAACCCACATTTAGATGTTCTAAACGTATTTTTAATTTGATTTCATTATTCATTTATCATCAAAACGCTTTTATGGAACTATATATCCCAATTATGAGTCACAAAAACACATTTTGAAGGACCAAATTGTCTGCTCAATATCCAATCGTCATCGTTTTTCTAAAATTTGTTCAATATTGTAGAGTAACATTCATAGTAAAATCCACATTAGAATATTTGAAAAGTTTTTTAATTCGATTTCTAAACTTCTTCTACATCATAATACACATACGAAGCCATATATACTAGTTTGAAATCACAAAAATACGTTTTGAACAGTCTAACAGGTTGCTCAATGTCTAACAGTTTTTTTCAAGATTTGACAAAATTCACGACTATAACCCACATTTAGATGTTCTAAACGTATTTTTAATTTGATTTCATTATTTATTGATCATCAAAACGCTTTTATGGAACTATATATCCCAATTATGAGTCACAAAAAATACATTTTGAAAGACCAAATTGTCTGTTCAATATCCAATCGTCATCGTTTTTTTAAAATTTGTTCAATATTGTAGAGTAACATTCATAGTAAAATCCACATTAGAATATTTGAAAAGTTTTTTTAATTCGATTTCCAAACTTCTTCTACATCATAATACACATACGAAGTCATATATACTAGTTTGAAATCACAAAAATACGTTTTGAATAGTCTAACAAAGTTGCTCAATGTCTAACAGTTTTTTTTTCAAGATTTGACAAAATTCACGAAGTATAACCCACATTTAGATGTTTCTAAACGTATTTTTAATTTGATTTCATTATTCATTGATCATCAAAACTTTTTTATGGAACTATATATCCCAATTATGAGTCACAAAAAACACATTTTGAAGGACCAAATTGTCTGCTCAATATCCAATCATCATCGTTTTTCTAAAATTTGTTCAATATTGTAGAGTAACATTCATAAGTAAAATCCACATTAGAATATTTGAAAAGTTTTTTTAATTCGATTTTCAAACTTCTTCTACATCATAATACACACGAAGCCATATATACTAGTTTGAAATCACAAAAATACGTTTTGAAATAGTCTAAACAGGTTGCTCAATGTCTAACAGTTTTTTTTTCAAGATTTGACAAAATTCACGAGTATAACCCACATTTAGATGTTCTAAACGTATTTTTAATTTGATTTCATTATTCATTGATCATCAAAACACTTTTATGGAACTATATATCCCAATTATGAGTCACAAAAACACATTTTGAAGGACCAAATTGTCTGTTCAATATCCAATCATCATCGTTTTTCGAAAATTTGTTCAATATTGTAGAGTAACATTCATAATAAAATCCACATTAGAATATTTGAAAAGTTTTTTAATTCGATTTTCAAACTTCTTCTACATCATAATACACATACGAAGCCATATATACTAGTTTGAAATCACAAAAATACATTTTTAAACAGTCTAACAGGTTACTCAATGTCTAACAGTTTTTTTCAAGATTTGACAAAATTCACGAATATAACCCACATTTAAATATTCTAAACGTATTTTTAATTTGATTTCATTTTTCATTGATCATCAAAACACTTTTATGGAACTATATATCCCAATTATGAGTCACAAAAACACATTTTGAAGGACCAAATTGTCTGTTCAATATCCAATCATCATCGTTTTTCTAAAATTTGTTCAATATTGTAGAGTAACATTCATAGTAAAATCCACATTAGAATATTTGAAAAGTTTTTTTAATTCGATTTTCAAACTTCTTCTACATCATAATACACATACGAAGCCATATATACTAGTTTGAAATCACAAAAATACATTTTTAAATAGTCTAACAGGTTACTCAATGTCTAACAGTTTTTTTCAAGATTTGACAAAATTCACGACTATAACCCACATTTAGATGTTATAAACGTATTTTTAATTTGATTTCATTATTCATTTATCTTCAAAACGCTTTTATGGAAATATATATCCCAATTATGAGTCACAAAAACACATTTTGAAGGAACCAAATTGTCTGTTCAATATCCAATCGTCATCGTTTTTTTTAAAATTTGTTCAATATTGTAGAATAACATTCATAGTAAAATCCACATTAGAATATTTGAAAAGTTTTTTTAATTCGATTTCCAAACTTCTTCTACATCATAATACACATACGAAGCCATATATACTAGTTTGAAATCACAAAAATACGTTTTGAACAGTCTAACAGGTTGCTCAATGTCTAACAGTTTTTTCAAGATTTGACAAAATTCACGAGTATAACCCACATTTAGATGTTCTAAACGTATTTTTAATTTGATTTCATTATTCATTTATCATCAAAACTCTTTTATGGAACTATATATCCCAATTATGAGTCACAAAAACACATTTTGAAGGACCAAATTGTCTGTTCAATATCCAATCGTCATCGTTTTCCTAAAATTTGTTCAATATTGTAGAGTAACATTCATAGTAAAATCCACATTAGAATATTTAAAAAGTTTTTTAATTCGATTTCTAAACTTCTTCTACATCATAATACACATACGAAGCCATATATACTAGTTTGAAATCAAAAAAATACATTTTGAACAGTCTAACATGTTACTCAATGTCTAACGGTTTTTTTCAAGATTTGACAAAATTCACGAATATAACCCACATTTAAATATTCTAAACGTATTTTTAATTTGATTTCATTTTTCATTGATCATCAAAACACTTTTATGGAACTATATATCCCAATTATGAGTCACAAAAACACTTTTTGAAGGACCAAATTGTCTGTTCAATATCCAATCATCATCGTTTTTCTAAAATTTGTTCAATATTGTAGAGTAACATTCATAGTAAAATCCACATTAGAATATTTGAAAAGTTTTTTAATTCGATTTTCAAACTTCTTCTACATCATAATACACATACGAAGCCATATATACTAGTTTGATATCACAAAAATACGTTTTGAACAGTCTAACAGGTTGCTCAATGTCTAACAGTTTTTTTTCAAGATTTGACAAAATTCACGAATATAACCCACATTTAGATGTTCTAAACGTATTTTTAATTTGATTTCATTATTCATTTATCATCAAAACTCTTTTATGGAACTATATATCCCAATTATGAGTCACAAAAACACATTTTGAAGGACCAAATTGTCTGTTCAATATCCAATCATCATCGTTTTTCGAAAATTTGTTCAATATTGTAGAGTAACATTCATAGTAAAATCCACATTAGAATATTTGAAAAGTTTTTTAATTCGATTTTCAAACTTCTTCTACATCATAATACACATACGAAGCCATATATACTAGTTTGATATCACAAAAATACGTTTTGAACAGTCTAACAGGTTGCTCAATGTCCAACAGTTTTTTTCAAGATTTGACAAAATTCACGAGTATAACCCACATTTAGATGCTCTAAACGTATTTTTAATTTGATTTCATTATTCATTTATCATCAAAACTCTTTTATGGAACTATATATCCCAATTATGAGTCACAAAAACACATTTTGAAGGACCAATTGTCTCTTTCAATATCCAATCATCATCATTTTTTCTAAAATTTGTTCAATATTATAGAGTAACATTCATGAGTAAAATCCACATTAGAATATTTGAAAAGTTTTTTTAATTCGATTTCCAAACTTCTTCTACATCATAATACACATACGAAGCCATATATACTAGTTTGAAATCACAAAAATACGTTTTGAACAGTCTAACAGGTTGCTCAATGTCTAACAGTTTTTTTCAAGATTTGACAAAATTCACGAATATAACCCACATTTAAATATTCTAAACGTATTTTTAATTTGATTTCATTATTCATTGATCATCAAAATGCTTTTATGGAACTATATATTCCAATTATGAGTCACAAAAACACATTTTGAAGGACCAAATTGTCTGTTCAATATCCAATCATCATCATTTTTCTAAAATTTGTTCAATACTATAGAGTAACATTCATAAGTAAAATCCACATTAGAATATTTGAAAAGTTTTTTAATTCGATTTCCAAACTTCTTCTACATCATAATACACATACGAAGCCATATATACTAGTTTGAAATCACAAAAATACGTTTTGAACAGTCTAACAGTTTTTTTCAAGATTTGACAAAATTCACGAGTATAACCCACATTTAGATGTTCTAAACGTATTTTTAATTTGATTTCATTATTCATTGATCATCAAAACTTTTTATGGAACTATATATCCCAATTATGAGTCACAAAAACACATTTTGAAGGACCAAATTGTCTGCTCAATATCCAATCATCATCGTTTTTTAAAAAAATTTGTTCAATATTGTAGAGTAACATTCATAGTAAAATCCACATTAGAATATTTGAAAAGTTTTTTTAATTCGATTTTCAAACTTCTTCTACATCATAATACACATACGAAGCCATATAAACTAATTTGAAATCACAAAAATACGTTTTGAACAGTCTAATTGGTTGCTCAATGTCTAACAGTTTTTTTCAAGATTTGACAAAATTCACGAGTATAACCCACATTTAGATGTTCTAAACGTATTTTTAATTTGATTTCATTATTCATTGATCATCAAAACGCTTTTATGGAACTATATATCCCAATTATGAGTCACAAAAACACATTTTGAAGGACCAAATTGTCTGCTCAATATCCAATCGTCATCGTTTTTCTAAAATTTGTTCAATATTGTAGAGTAACATTCATAGTAAAATCCACATTAGAATATTTGAAAAGTTTTTTAATTCGATTTTCAAACTTCTTCTACATCATAATACACATACGAAGCCATATATACTAGTTTGAAATCACAAAAAATACGTTTTGAATAGTCTAATAGGTTGCTCAATGTCTAAATGCTTTTTTTCAAGATTTGACAAAATTCACGAGTATAACCCACATTTAGATGTTCTAAACGTATTTTTAATTTGATTTCATTATTCATTGATCATCAAAACACTTTTATGGAACTATATATCCCAATTATGAGTCACAAAAACACATTTTGAAGGACCAAATTGTCTGTTCAATATCCAATCATCATCGTTTTTCTAAAATTTGTTCAATATTGTAGAGTAACATTCATAGTAAAATCCACATTAGAATATTTGAAAAGTTTTTTTAATTCGATTTCCAAACTTCTTCTACATCATAATACACATACGAAGCCATATATACTAGTTTGAAATCACAAAAATACGTTTTGAACAGTCTAACAGGTTGCTCAATGTCTAACAGTTTTTTCAAGATTTGACAAAATTCACGAGTATAACCCACATTTAGATGTTCTAAACGTATTTTTAATTTGATTTCATTATTCATTGATCATCAAAACGCTTTTATGGAACTATATATCCCAATTATGAGTCACAAAAAACACATTTTGAAGGACCAAATTGTCTGTTCAATATCCAATCATCATCGTTTTTCTAAAATTTGTTCAATATTGTAGAGTAACATTCATAGTAAAATCCACATTAGAATATTTGAAAAGTTTTTTAATTCGATTTCTAAACTTCTTCTACATCATAATACACATACGAAGCCATATATACTAGTTTGAAATCAAAAAAATACATTTTGAATAGTCAACAGGTTGCTCAATGTCTAACAGTTTTTTCAAGATTTGACAAAATTCACGAGTATAACCCACATTTAGATGTTCTAAAACGTATTTTTAATTTGATTTCATTATTCATTGATCATCAAAACTGCTTTTATGGAACTATATATCCCAATTATGAGTCACAAAAACACATTTTGAAGGACCAAATTGTCTGCTCAATATCCAATCATCATCGTTTTTTCTAAAATTTGTTCAATATTGTAGAGTAACATTCATAGTAAAATCCACATTAGAATATTTGAAAAGTTTTTTAATTCGATTTTCAAAACTTCTTCTACATCATAATACA